>JAZHYW010054376.1:0-17908 GCA_037355805.1 Ixodes ricinus | reverse complement strand
TGGCGTTCGGTTACGTGTATAATAATGAAATTATCTTTTTTTTTATTTGGTGCACTGGATGCTTCAGAAAAAAAAATTATGCTCTAAGTGCCGCTGAAGCCCTTTCCCCGGAGCGTTGTGCCAAATACTTTACTGGGAAATACATTCCACTCCGCTCATTTGCATTAGACAGAACGCCTACAGCGTCGAATCAGCCTGACGAGTGGAGGTCCGCGCCAGTCCACGCGCACGTGCACGTGGATGTTCGCGGCGGCCGCGGCAGTGTCGTCTTCGATTCCACCCAAAACCCCTTCATGTTTCAAAAGTAGCGCAGAGGTGCGTCGATGCACAGGCACGCGCAACGTGCAACCCTTGGGAAGATCATGGCGGCACAGCGTCGATGCACGTGCCGCGACCACTCATACTCTGCTTCAGCCGGTGTTGTACCGCAGGAAGAGGCTACAAGCGCGAGCTCCTTGCTCTAAAGCACATCTCGGCGGCACACGCTCTCGTGCTCAAGGGCAGCTGCCAACGCTATGAGCTCGCGCTTCTAGCCTTCACTGCGGTACAAGATAAGGTGAAACGAAGTATAGAAGTGGCGCGCGGCACGTGTCTCGAGAATTTCCACAACAATGAATTTGGTATGTAGAACAACCATCGTCATCATTATCATTTACCGCCGAGACCTCCCGACGATAGATGGCTCTCGCCAAGAACAGAGAACCTGCCGCGCCGAGGCCATTGAATTTGAGAGGAGTTGAATGTATTCCCCCTAGTAAAGTATTTGGTTATGTGCTAAAAGGAGTTTCAGATCCCCACTCTCCGCTGGCACAGCGCCTAGCAAAGCTATGTCGCGCGCACTCTCGCGATTTTCAAACAGAAAAAAAGAATGGTCAGGAAAAAGCTGTCACCATTGGTGCCGGCGCAAGGAGAATATATACCTGGCAAGCTAGCAATTGCACGCGCTGCCGCTCACGAGCGACACGCGCGCTTGGCGGCTGAAAGATCGTTTTACGATGTTACCGACAGGACGGAAGTTTTTTCGTGTTTTCTCGCGTTTAGTTACATCTTCGGGGAAAACGAACGGGCTTTTCAAATTCATGGGATAAAAAATACTCTCAAATTCACTTTCTATCTCTTTTTTTTTTGCAAGAACCTTTTAGTATTTTTTTTAATCCACCAATTCTAGTAAACCATCCTCCACTCGTAGACTTAATTTGAGGCTTTATTGGTAGGACTCTCGTAGAAACAAAGCGCGCCATCAGAAAGGGGAAAGGAAAAATAGTAATGGTTACACGTAATTTCGTTACTTCCAAATCAAATTACTCTCGCGATTACTTCCTAATAAATGTGTTCAAATGATTACCAAATTACTCCAAAAAAGGAATCGATGACAAGTAATTCGATTACTTGTAATGCTCACCATAGTCTGTTTCCGACGTTTTCTGTTAGGTATAAGTCAGCGCAACATCCGTGCCTGGAATGTCGCCTGTCAGTCTCTACTCCTTGAATTAGCTGCCACGCTTCGTACGAAGCAGAGCAGTCTCGGTGACTCTCGACGTAAGCCGACCTAAGCTTTCGCGTAGCATAACGCACCGTAAGGAAATCGTGTTTGTGTGAACCGGCCCTTTTACGTCGTGCTCGGCCGGCGGAGCTCGCTGCACAGGTGTTTGGCAGCCTGCCAACTCTTTTCTACCCTGGCTTGCTACGGCATGCTTTAATTTTCAAGGCTAAACCAAAGCAAAAAAAAAAAATATAAATTTGGCGTAGACAACGCCGCGGTCGCGGCAAACGAAGACGGCGCCCAAATCTCCTCATTATAAAGTTAAATGAAAATTCGCGCGGGAGAGAGAGAGAGGAGAGATGCGCGCGGCCCACGTCATCATTTACTGTCGTGACGTCATCGCCTGTACATCCGCCTCCTCTCTCGCCGTTTCCTCTTCCTTTCTCTCATCCCTCCCCCTCCTTTTCTTTTGAGGAACAACGAATGCGTGGCACGCAGCAGAACGCGCGTAATCTCACGTTCTAGATGCGGTTTCGGTCGAATTCCTCCGGGATGGGAATACATTTGGGGAATTGCGAGGACTCGCTCATTTATATGGATGTGTGTGCGTGGCTTACGTATAGCCGCGCTGATAACCCCTAGGGTTTTGTTGAGTTTCCTTTTTTTAATATTTTTTATTTTCGTTTTCTCCAGACTTTGAACTATATAAAATAGAGCGCTGATTTGCATTAGACGGAGCTTTCGGTTTTCCTGCAATCCGACCCGCGTGCCCTTCGTCGGAATATAATTGTTCCTGGAAACGAAACGGAACTATCTGTCTTGACAAACCCCTTTTCGACTCTCTTTTTTAAACCAACGGGATTACTCTGAACAACAAAAAAAAATAATAAAACAATTTATCGTTGAAAGACACGCGCGAAATACACTTTGTTGTATAGTCGCTTAGAGCTTAATAAACGCGAGGTATGGCTTAATATATGTTCAAGCTTCGGTGCTTCGTTCTTTTGTGCTCTTCTTATCGACTAATTCCTCAAGCTCATCGTCTGTGAGGCGATAAGTTTCTTAAGTTGCCGGTGATTATACTCTCCGGCAGTTTAATGAACACCTATAAGATTGCGGCATGGAAGAACGAATCACGAACAAACATGCGTGAATATAATAATTAATCCAGGCCGAGCGCCTAACTTAAGCCGACAGCGTCAACATAGACCAGTAACATTCAACCAACACTGTTCAAGGACACGCGCGCAGGGATGAATACACTTTGTTTACAACGTGTTTTCTTTTTTAGTTGGCGACAGCATGATATGTTTGTGAGCAAAGGGTACATCTGGAACGTTGCTAAGTCGTTAAAATAAAAAAATGAATTGTTTTGTTATGTGGGATAGAAATGTTTGTCGTTCGTTTGCCTGGTGCGAATGATTCGAAACTGGAGGTACAAATAGTTGTCAACGCGACAGTATGTAACGACATCACTTCGTACTTGCCGAGCCTTCGTTCGTCCATTTTTCCCCATCTCTTATTCACAAGCGTTCCATTCCTCCTCAATCCCGGGAAAGAGGAAAAAAAAATCTTGAACTCCTAAGACGAAAATGCTACTTACACTCTAAGAAATGCCTGCGCGTCTACTTACCCGCAAAACACTCGAAAAGCCAATCTCTGCGATCTACGACATCATTTCAGCGAATGATGAGGCGGAACATCCGTTTAGACCTCAAAATGAAGTCTGCGCTGTGGCATTACGCAATGCAGAGCGTCATGCTTGCATTGCGTAATGCCACAGCGCAGACCTAATTTGGTGGTCTAATCAGATGTTCCGCCTCATCATTTGCTGAAATGATGTCGTAGATCGCAGAGATTGGCTTTTCGAGTGTTTTGCGGGTAAATAGACGAGCAGGCATTTTTAAGAGAGTAGGGTTTGGAGCGGTTAAGTGTGATTGCGACAAAACCAAAATACGAAATTAACGAGAGCTGGAGTGGCATCGACATTTCGCCGAGGACTTAACGTCGTCGAAGACATCAGCGGTTTCACGGTTCTAAATGTAAATAACGCAGCCATGGCGTAATCATAGACCCTATAAACTATCACTAAAACAACAAGTTCGACACGCAAACCTCGAGCTAATTAATTTTCCCCGCTCACGATATACGTAGAGTGGATTCGAATTCATTTCGGTCCACCCGGAACGCGCAACACGCCATATTGACAGCCAAGATGGCGCCCGCCCCTCGAGAGAGCGCCTCCGCGATTCGGTCTGTTCATTTTAAACCAAGATCGCAGACAACATAAACTACATACCGTTCGACGCTCCCTCCCTTAATTAGTTGGTTAAGTCCTCGCGGTCCCTGGCGGTGGAGACGCGGCTTAGCCAATATACCACCTAGAAGACAAGGCCTACGCAGGAAGTAACCGTTAGTTGATCGCCGACCCGTCTCAAGGCGGCAAATTTCACGCCGAAGCTCGACCAGACTATACGCCACAAAAGCGGCAGACGCGTGCGTCTTGGCGTCGCCGCGTCTTGGGCTCTGATATGCTCCGACGCATTATAGACTTGGCTACGTAATCACCGTTACAAGTAACGAAATTACTTGTAATCCCTTACATTTATCGGTAATTTAGTAACGGAATAATTACATATTTTCTAGAGTAATTTTAAAGTAATTCCCTTACATTTTTTACGTAACGGATTCCTTGTAATCCGTTACATTTTTTTCAGGACCAGCCCCCCCCCCCCTCCCTTCTAAAGAAAAAGTCGTTTTCATTTTGGTAAAGTTGAGCGCAGTGACACTGGGAGGCTTGGCACTCCTCAGTTCCGCAAACCTCTTTTTTTTTTTTTTGCAACATCAAGCCTCTGAATTTTTTTTTATGACCCTAACAACAATGTCAAAAGATCCAAATAAACATTTCTACAAAAAAAAAAGGGGGGGGGGGGCAAGTTATATCCGCTTTTTTTTTGTGTGTCTGTTTTTTCTTTGCGATCGAAGGCGGGGAGAGGTAGACACCAAGTGATTGTATGCCTCTTCGAGAAGCTCAAGGCGGTAAGTGCACAGACAAGAATTAACAATGTCCTTCTCGGTTATAGTGACTAGGACCATTTTCATAATGTCACAACACGAGACAACGCTCCGTCTACCCTAAAATCCACTAAAAGAGATGTGATAATATGTGAAGGTGTTATTGCCACAAGCATTATCGTTCGTCGATGCACACTTATCATCTTCTCTTAGAAAACAGGATGTATTTTTTCTGCTTCTTTCACCTTATTTGACCCTGTTTTAAAAGCTACTTACTTTTTTTGTAGATTAAGTTCTAGGGTTGGCCCACTTTATTTGTGAATTCCAGCCAGGTTATCTGCATCTCAGTTACCCTTTTTGTGAGTCAGCTTTTTGCGAGCACTTCGAAAATGGTAATAGTCTTCCTTTTTTCTTCTTCCTGTTTTTACCCCAGCAGGACGCATCTTATCTCAAGCAGATATTTTTTTACAAATAAAACATAATGATGGCTGACGTAGACTTAATATTCTGGGCTTGAGGAGAGAGTGAAACTCGTGAGTGGGGCCATAGCGTGGCTTACCTAGTTCTCTGCCCTTCGCTACCCGTGGCATCAGCGGACGTCTATCTGGAGAACACAGCAGTAAACTGCAGTCGGTCCGTGCTCCGTGCATTTTTGAACGGCACCAAGAAAGGTACACATGGCAAACGTGCGTTTACATTTCCTTGTTTTAACCAACGTTCTAATTAATTGTTGTTATGACTGTCCTGTTGTTTTTTTTTCTCGGTTACTTATATTTAAATATTGGAAACTTTTTCTTATTCACCAACGTCTCAACTGAGGCTCGACCTGTTCAGAACCAAAGGAAGAAGAATATCGAGCCAAACCTTATTTATTATTTAATTATTACCTTACTGTTACCAACTTTACTAAAACTCTCGAATATCAGGCAACGGCTGCCACGACGAAGCTTTGCTCTATCTTCGAGGTAAATAGTACTTCCATTGCTTCGCTGAAAAAGCTCAATGCAGAGCATAAAACATTCGTGAGGCACAATATGGCACTCCCATCCAGTACCTCAGTTCAAATGGTGTTCAGCGTAGCAGTCGACATATTGAATAAGAAATAACGCAAAATGTCTGACGAGACTTTCGAGAGTCAGCTGTTGCTCAAAATACTCAAGGTCAATAAATGGAGCAGGTGGCAACAATAAGAACTTGAATAACCTTCTTCCCTTTGTTTCTTAATTGAGGAAAATATTGTTGAAAGTAACGCCACGAAAGTAACGGATTACTTTTGGGGGTAACGGTCACTTACTTTTATGGAAGGGTAATTGTAATTGTAATAAATTACAATTTAGCCATGAGTAATTGTAAGTGTAATTCCTTACTATTTTTCAGTAACGTGTACAAGTCTGCTCCGACGTAACGCGCGCAAGCGAACGCTGGCCAGTCGGCTACGTCACTGTCAGTCGCGCGCGCAAAATTCGCTCTCATTATGCTCGGGGCTTTGGCGGCTCCCACGGCGCGCGTCGGTGGGCGGCCGGCGCGGCGCATGCGCAGAATCTGACTACGAGGGCCGTTTCCGCGAGGTGCGCCACTTCGGTTCCTTTTCGTTTCGAATAGCAGACGAAAATCTCGCGTTCTTGAGCGCCAAGTTCGAGCGATACGGACGTACCTTGCACGACGAAAACTCGCGCTTGCACTGTTGGTGCACCGCCTGCGCCGCAAGCATGAGGCGGTCAATGTACATACGGTACATCTTCGACACAGCGCACGGTCTACGGTACTTGAAGCTTCCTCGTGTCGTAGACACACGCGTGAGGCAATTCCCTCGATCAGCTTCTCGTCGGCCGGGTCCGATTCTTCAAAAATGACGCCACACGGGTATCTCGTTGTCTGCTATTGCTCGTATTCGCGCGCTTTCCGCCAAAACGAGGGCGTGCCGGGAGCCACCGTGATGCATCCTGGTCCGACGTCGCTGGCGCGGCCGGCGTGGAATACGGCATGCTCCATTTTGGCGTCAGGGCGGTCAGGCTGCGTCGAACGCCGCCGGTCGCGTCGGTTTCGCCACGACGCGGAGTATAGAGCATCGGGTTTTCGCCGACGTGACGTCGCTGTGACGCGCTCGCACGCGCGCACGCGTTACGTCGGAGTATAACAGAGCCTTTAACGTCGCTTTCGTTGTGAGGCGCCGCGAGACGCGTGCTAAGCCTAACGGCGACGCTGACGCAAGCTGAGGAGAGCAAGTCGTCTGCTTCTTGCGCAGGAGTTTCGGTGACGTCAGAAATACGCCGAGCTCTGATTGGCTTTGATTGAAAGATAGTGGGTAGACCTCAGGGCAGCCTGCTTTGAGGTCTACCCACTATCATCGAATCAGAGCCAATCACGAGCTCGGTGTTTCTGACGTCACCGAGATTCTTCGCAAAAGAAGCAGACGAACTCTGCGCTCCGCAGAGACGACGCTGCATAGATTCTACCCGGTGATGACGTTTGGGGGATGCGGAAAGGCCTTCTCTTCTAGATGGTATTGGAATAGCGCAACATCTCCTCGATAACAAGGCCGGAGGGATTGTATTTTATACGTCATCTATAGAGGAGGACAGTAACGGGACAGATTGGACACGAGCGCTGTACATGCGTCAGCACGCGGCAGGAACTCGTGTTCCCGATGAGTGAGGTGAGGAGCCCCAGCCGAAGCTGCAGACACGGCAGTCCTGTGCCGAATCTGCACCTCGCACTGAAGCCTCCAGTACACGGGACGTAGAAAAGTCCAGGAGGCGTCAGCTTAGCGTCGCGGTATATGGTGCCTGGAGCTCGCCCTCCGCCTCGTGTGCTTTACCGCGTTCTCAAAAGTGGTTCCTCAATTTCCACCGGATGAGGTCAGTAGAGGTCCACATGCTGCTGCCCTGCCGCGATCCTGGCGGTATCAGCAGCAGCGGAGGTGAACATGCGGAAGACGCTTGTTCTGCCGTGGAAGCTTCTGGAGGCGACATGACGCCACCAGAGGTCTCTTCTTTCGTCCAATAGCGTATCTGCTGGTTTTGGTCATCGTTAGGGTGTTTCCTCTCACACTTCTGGCTTGACCTCTGGTGGCGTCATGTGGCCTCCGGAAGCTTCCTATACCTCCATGGGGCCTATAGCGTTATCATAATGTACACCAGAAGTTTAACTGGCGCGAGTGTGGTGAGGCAAATCAAAGCAGTCAGCAACCAGCGAAATATTGACTTCCGGTGGTGCATTTTTACGGGAAAAAAGCGCAGACGATATAATATAACAGTTACGTTGTTTGTTTTTCATGACATTAAAAACGGTGTTAAAACGGCTTCGTACATGTATTTATGTGCACTGTCGGACACGGTTAGCGCGAACACGGCGTCGACGCTTTCTAGCATGGGGGATATACGTGGCAAACACACGAAGGACATCTGGAAAACCAAGAGAGACGGCAAGAACTACGCAGGAACACTGAATCAGCAAGTCCCTGTGCATGCAGACGATCAAAATAAATTGAAGGCCAGGTAATATAGTTCGATTTGCAATAAATAAGTGTTGCTTTATTCTCTCTGCTAATGAATATGTGCGAAGATGCTTGTTCTGCTTTCAAAAGATCACCCGCACGGTCGAAATCTGTGAACGTAGAGAGAAACCAGAGAACGTGCCCGATATAAGTTGCCCGACATAGGAAATAATAAAGAAAACACGCCTTTCTTAGCCTACATACTTTATTATTTGCGTTTCGAATGTTTCTTAACCGCTCGTCAAAGATGCACGACGGAGTTATTTTCATATAGTGACAGGACGGGCATATAAGCAATATATAAGCGCCGCCGGAATGCTGGAGAACCTCGAACACACTCAACATTTTTTTTCATTCTTATTTTGCTTAGAATCGTCGCTCGTTTTCACATACCTCCTACAGAACAGAGGTTTGGGCCTTAATTATAGCAAAGATTCACATCGTTCAGTGGTAAAAAAAAAGAGTAAGTACAGCATTTACACTTTTCAAATGTTAATAAACGTAGTACATACTATTCGGTACGACCCAATAACACAAGTGTTCCACGTTATTTTCCGGCGAAGTGACAAAATGCACGCGCGTTTTCCCATAGGAATGCACAGGAACACCGCAAATGTAGACTGGTTGCTGTCTGCTTCGATTTGCCTGCCGGAAGTCGCATAGAAACTACCGTCAGTTGAACCTCTAGCGCACATTATAATAACTCTATGGACGCGCGTTCCTGGAGTGGGCCGTGCGCCCCACTCAGAAAAAACAAAAACAAAAAACGTTACTATTAATCGCGTCTCTGCAGTGCGTCTCTGCCCCGGATATTGCGAGCGTTTCGCGAAAGCGCCGGATCGAAGGGCTATTGGACGTGTGCACCTAATGGATATACGCGTTGCGTCATCAGACGCCATTTTTCCCCATTCGGAAAGTGGGTGCCGCCCCCTATCTTCGTGTTGCGCAACACTCTCCGTCTTCTCTTTGAGGGGGTGCATTAGGGTACGCTGTTGCAGGAGGTGTGTCAATGTTATTATTAAGGCGTGAGTATATAGACTATAAGTGACGAAAAACCCCGCTCGAAGGGAAAAGGAAGGAAACCAGGACAAAAACACGACTTGACTCAAAATTAAAATGTACAGGGTGTTTCCTTTCATAAGCTTACAAAGACACATGCAAAGAAAAAAATTTTTTTTTTAAAAATAGACTAGATGGAAAAAGTATGTTATAAAACGAATTTACAAACAAGAAAGAAAATTTTTAGAGCTATATTTACGGCGCAAAACGAATTTGTAGTTGGCGCCCACGGGAGCCGCCGCTGGTCACGTGGTAGACCTGTGCGTCGCCGCCGCCGCACGCTGAGCGTTTTGCGCCGCCGCTTCAACGCGTTTCTCCACGCCGCCGTCGCCGCCGCCGCACAAGTTCGTCTGCTTCGGGGCGCCGCCGCCGTCATCTGGCCGGCGCACCGGTCGATCACGTCTGCTTGCGCTTTTTCAAAAGTTCATTTGGGCTCTAAAAGTTACTTTTTAATATTTGTTTTTTGCTGCACTTCAAACGAAGATGAATAAGTAACTTTTCGAGACCATAGGAAGCTTCCGAAAGAGCGCAAGTACCACGTGACAAATAGGGGCCAGTCACATGATAAATATAGGCCACTTTTCCGCGGCGCCCGTGGCCGCCAACTACAAATTCGTATAGCGCCGTAAATAGAGCTCTAAAAGAATTTATTTTTCGTTGTAAATTCGTTTTATGACTTCCTTTTCCCAACCCGGCTGTTTAAAAAAAGTTTTTTTTTTCTTTTTCATGTGTCCTTTAACAGATTTGTTTAAAGAAAGCCGCGAAAGCTACGCTAATTAAATTCGCTTTGTGCAGGTGAGCTGTACGACCCTGGGAACATAGTATAAAAGGCTAATCGTAACGATCAATCGACTGTTTCACTAAAATATGTTAATTATATTTTTAATTTGTGAAAATAATCACATGGCTCTAGTTGGAAAGTCTCTGAGCGTCATCGAAACCCACCAGATCAGTATTAAAAAGAATTGGAGAAAGATTTGGAGCACCCAGTGGAGGGCTAGAGCTATGTACCACTCGTGCAGGAGAAGCAAAACTACCGACGCGATAACGCGCCGCGCTGCTTTTCCGTCGCTTATCATCCGCGCTCTCTCGTCCCAACCTTATGGATGTGGCACGAGTGGTAACTTTAGAGCACTCCTGTGACTTACCACGCGCTTGGAATTTTTCATAGAAATTACTAATTTACTGATTTTTGATGACGCTAAGCAGATTTCTTATGTATTTATTTATTTATTGCTTTCAACCTTAAGGTACGGGGCATTACAGAGGGAGTGAGAAATAAGAAAATACAGAAGTGAATCCCACCAGAAACAACATAAATACTCAAACAGTAGGAAACTGGTAGTTCGCTATACGTGGCTTGCACATGACGTCATTTCCGATGCCCTCCAGAGAAAAGGGAAAGAAGGAGCTCTTCTCTTATCAGGACCATCCTTTGTGCCTCTCCGATTTGCACAGGCGTCGCTTTTCTCCTCGCAGAAGATTATAGAAGATTAACCTGTCACTCAACATTCTTACAAAAGTAGCTTCCTCTCCTCCTCTTACATGGTGTTCAAAAGTATGCGATGTGACGTCAATGCAAGGAGCCTATACTAGTACGAAAAGAGAAGTCAAGAAGTCAACAATTGATGTTAGTGATGCAGGTAAACGATTCCATTAATTGGAAGTTGAGGAATGAAGGATGAAAAAAAAGTGAAAGCCGTTTACAACTCCCTGTAATGCCGAATTAGAGCGCAGCTTTTGAGGAGGAGGATGGAAGCGTACTGGGGGGGGGGTCAAGTGACCTCCGGGGGGGGGGGGTCACGTGGCCTCGGGGGTCACGTGACGATGCTGTTGACGTCATCAGTGACGTCACTGATGACGTTATCAGGGATGATGACGATGACGATGCGGATGTCGATGATGTCATCAGTGACGCCACTGATGACGTCATCAGTGACGATGCCGATGCGGATGCCGATGACGTCATCAGTGACGTCACTGATGACATCATCAGTGACGATGTTGATAATATCATCAGTGACGCCATTGATGACGTCATCGGCATCCGCATCGTCATCATCACTGATGCCGTCATCAGTGACGTCACTGATGACGTCATCGGCATTTGCATCGTCATCGTCATCATCACTGATGACGTCATCAATCACGTCACTGATGACGTCATCGGCATCCGCATCATCATCGTCATTATCACTGATGACGTCATCAGTGACGTCACCGATGACGTCATCGGCATTTCCATCGTCAGTCATCATCAGTGATGAAAAGTAAAAGGGTTGATAACTGGGACTTCGTTTCAGCTTGGGTCCAGGCGCAGCCGATGCCACAAGCGGCGAGCTCCGGGCTTCCAGCGTCCCTGCCAAGCACGCGCGCTCGTGCAGTACAGGCACTGTTCAGGGCAACACGCTCGTGCTTGCAGCGCATCGGCTGCGTCTGGACCCAAGCTGAAACGAAGCTATAGCTGGTAGTGAGACATTTGAACGGTTTTCCGTCCCTTCTCTCTTCTTCATATCTGTGCGCTAAAACCGTTCAAATATCAGTGATGACGTCATTAGTGACGTCACTGAAAACGTCATCGGCATCCGCATCGTCATCGGCATCATCAGTGATGACGTCATTAGTGACGTCGCTGATGACGTCATCGGCATCCGCATCGTCATCATCACTGATGACGTCATCAGTGACGTCACGCATCCCATAATGCACCGCGCGGTTACGCCGACGGCGACGCCGAGCGCCGCTGAAGCCGGAAACGGGCGCCTAAGAGCTGCGCTCTAAAAAAGAAAGAATTAGTGGCAAAACGGCACACCGATTTTGTGATGACGATCAGTGCGTGAGGAAACCAACGGTGGTGGGATTATTAGCTGTGCATTGAGTTGAGAAATATGGTGGTAAATCTTATGAAAAAGACAAATGCGAGAGATTCTGCGACGATGTACGAGACTTGGAAGCAGTAAGCTATTTTTCATTGATGTGGCACTTGCAATGCGATTATAACTGGCTAATATTAAACGTGCGGACCTGTTCTGAACTGCATGCCTCAAGTGAGTCAATGAGATAATTAGCATAGGGATTCCAAATAAAGGCTGCATACTAGAGTTTCGATCGCACAAGCGTTTTAGGTAGGGGTGTGCGAATATTGAATTTTTCGAATACGAATCGAATACGAATAAGACAAAAATCGGGTTTCGAATATCGAATCGAATATCGAATATGTGTCTAGTAAACAAAAAATTAAACAATAAGTCACAGCAGGTTTTATAGCCTTTTTAAAATAAATCAATGCAACTGCATTTTACTGGGCAGCAGCAGACTAAAGATACTTCTCGTAATGCACTCATTACAAATCATTGTGCAGGAAAATTAACTGCTCAACGTGTTCAGAAAGTAAGCGCTCCCTACGCGCCGTGACAACATTTCCGCCAGTTAGAAAGACCCATTCACTCGGGAAACCTGCAAAATTTCACTAAACTTTGAAGAAGTACGACTTATGGACAGTGTTTCCCGGCTGCAAAACGAATATTTCGAATATTGGGAAACAAATAATTTAGAAAGTAGTTTTTTTATATTTTTATAAAATGGTTACCAATATAAAATTGAAAATATGCACTTTTAACGCTTTGATTAGTTATTAATGTGAACCAGTAATGCCTGTAAACCCAACAAATAGTGCATTTTTCCTCCGCCAAGTAAAATCAGGTCTTTTTTTTTAATTTTCGCGCATGCGCACATTAGTTAAGCTTCAGTGGAACCTTTGTCGAACATCACGTTGAAAGTTTGAAAAGTTGAACTTGGTCGCACTCGACCCTGGGAAGGTTCGCGACATCCCTAGTTTTGACTGCGCGGGAGTGGCAGGAGTTGTTGTCGATGGCGATGCAATGCTCTGTTCGCACCTAGCTTTTTCTTTTTAGATAACACTCTCGAGATTTATTTTATAGTTATATTTCGCTCTCGAGGTTTATTTTATTGTATCAATTTATAGAACGCGCCATTACATCACATACTGCTATAAAAGTGCCACACAATAAAGGGCTTGGTGTAAAAGAAACCAAAACTGATCCTCTCTTGCTGCCATCAGACAGATAGAAACGGGGAAGACCAATAACGCTCGCATCATACGCCTTTCTCAGTGAATAAACATTTATAGGGTAATGCGTTGCAGGCAAATTATTCGTTACTTGCTCGAATATTCGAAGTTTGTGCGAATATTCGCAACTTTTCCCGAATATTCGGTTTTGGCCGAATATTCGGGAACTTCCGAATATGCAATTTTCGAATCGAATACGTTTCGAATAAGATAAATATTCGATTCGTATTCGAAATTTCGAATATTCGCACACCCCTAGTTTTATGCAGAAAAAGTTTTAATGATCAAGGAGCTGGGTTGAAGTTACGTTTGAGAAAGCCAAGCATTCGATTAGCACTGTTAGTCACGTAATCAACACGCAGCTGCCGGGAAAGATAGAGGCTTATGATCACGCCCAGATACTTGTATAAATCTACAACCTGTAAGGGTGTGTGATAAAGTTTATAAGTAGCAGAGAATTTAGCTTTACCTGCTATGCGTATCGTTTTGCATTTGGTAATGTTACACTGCATTGACCAGAGCCCACACCACTGAAAAATCGAATCTAAATCATGTTGCAGTTTTTGTAAGTCGGCGTCGCTGGATATAACACCGTAAGTAGCACAGTCATCAGTGAATAATTTGACTGGCAAAGACACACAAGTCTCATTACATAAAGAAAAAAAAAAGAAAAAAGGGACCTAAAACGAATTATTGAGGTACACCAGAAGAGACGGATGCGAGAGAGAGTTGGCGCCATTGCGTGTTATAAGTTGAGACCGAGTGGTTAAAAAAAGAAACAATCCAAATAAACACTTTAGGGTTAATGTTAAGTATACTTAGCTTAAGCAGTAGAAGTTTATGTAGCACCTTGTCGAAGGCTTTTGCAAAATCTAAAAAAATGCCCTCCACCTGAGATCCCTGATCAAGAGCGGTATAAAAATCGTTGTTGATGGAGAGGAGTTGTGTTTCACAAGGAACATATTTCCTAAAGCCATGTTGGACTGGTGAAAATAACAAAGTCGTTTCCAGGAAGTTAACGAGTTGTGTATAAATCACATGTTCAGATACTTTAGAAGGAACGCTGATTAGTGAGATAGGCCTATAATTAATGGGAGAGTGCTTATCACCAGATTCGTGCAAGGGAATTACTTTACAAATTTTCCAGTCGCTAGGTAGAAATGAAGTGTCAAGTGATAGTTGAAAGGTTACTAGTAACGCGTGACGTAATTCTGTTACTCGTTACTTCTTCTTGTCAAAACAAACAAAAAAAAAGAAAACTACACTTTTTTATGTTGTATGAATATTTGATTTCATCTCGTGTACTTTCAAAAGTTTGCCTCTCTTTTCCCTACGCAACCAATCCCACGCTCTCTCGGGGCGATTATATGCACACCTGCGTTGTCAAAACAGTACAACTTTTCAAATAAAAAATAAAAGGGTAACGCGAATGTAGCACGCTTTACTTTTTAATGGTAAGGGCAACTGTAGCGCGCTCCCTTTCTTTGGAAAATAACGTGGGGCGGTAACGCGTTTCCTTTATTGGCATGTAACGAGTTACGCATTTCGTTACTTTTTTCTTTTTTCTTTCCCGTAAAGTCTACAACACTGCAGGCCGACACTCACATGACAATGGATTGGCTACCGATGGCTCGTAGCGTCCGCAAGAACTGCGAGAAGGAGGGAAACAAGTAAGAGAAAAGTGAGCGAGGGAGAAAATGCCACTCGACTAAATTACTATTTTTTTCAACGCTTATATGTTTATTCACTTTGTCGTAACTGGCTTACTGCTCCAACGAATCATTTGATTGCGTTTTGTTTTGTTTTTGTTCTCGCTATTTGTCTCGACATTGAAAAAAAAAGAAAAGACACACACACTTTAAGCTTTTTTTTTCACTCAACGCTTTGAAGGAAACAACAGAATGTTCGTTAAAAAGAATTAAGAATAACCGATAAATAATGAGTTAGCAACGAAAAAGTAAACGATGGTAGTACAAATACAGCGAGTACAGAGACCCAATAATAAAAACTATGTGGTGCTTTCATCCTAATCGTATTTTGACATCTTTTTGTTTTTCCGGCATTTTTTAATTGTGTTTTGGCGTGTTTGTTTTTATGTGGAAAATTAGCTGTGTTTCTGAACTGTTCCGGTGGCGTCTTGAGGCATCTGCAGGGCCATCTTCCGGCGAAGTGGTTTCATTATTTACACCGATTGCTCGCCTTGGCGCACCGCCTCCACGCTGCCGTGCTCGCCATCTTTATAAGCATTTAGGAAGATTGCTTCCGCGGCGGGTGGAAGCCCGGTGTCGCTAAATGAATTAGAAAGATAAAAAATCTATTAACTCACCTCCCCCCCCACACACACACATACACATAAACACGCAAATGCACAGGCACCCGCACGCACGCACAGATATAGAAGCAAAGGCACGCACGCACAAGCACAGACACTCAGAAAAACATGGGCACATACGTACAGGCGCACGCAGGCACGCACACACAAGCACCTGCACATATGTACAGGCACACGTACGCACCCACGCACAGGCACACACACGCACAGGCACAGCCACACGTAGACTCCAAGATGAACACCAGAACACAAACGACGCGAGAAAAAGAATTATCGTTGGTTTATTGATTCTGTTCTCCTTCAGACGCAGTCTGAACAGTGGGAAGACTAGAAATAATTGCGATGTGGTAGTAGCTTCTAAGAATTAACGAAGTGCTCGGAGGAGCACTCGAGGAGAGACTGAACTAGACTCCATTCCTAACTGTTCATATAAGAGCTAAAAAAAGTAGGAAAGGTTGTTTATTCTTTGCTGCATCGGATCACGGTAGAGTCGAACGGGTGCTCGTGCCAAAGCGTTGTAACCAGGGTTCCGCGCGCTTTCTCTACATACCGTTAAACCCTCGGAAAACAACCGCTTCGTCAACGTCGGGGATTCCGATATAGACCAACACAGCTGTTTACAAACAAGCCCGCGTTTTCCCACACTTGGAGTGTGGGCAGTGCACTTGCGCAGGAACCAGATTCGCGAGAGATGACGAATCCGCGCATGCGCAGAGCCGACGGCAGCGCCACCGCAGTTGCCTCACGTCAGAAAGTGGAGTTGGTGTATCCCGGGATAAGAATAAAGAAAAAACAACACAAGCAGCATCACGAAATAACTCCTTATATATTATCCCGTGTTGACCAGAGATACAACCCTCCCCTTGAACTGTCCACCAGACTAAATCTTGGGACCGCGCCCCCATATCTTGTTCCCTTATCTAATCTAATCCTTAATTAATCCCCTATGAAAACTGGTTTTCTTTTTGTCCGAAACTGAAAATTGATAATTGAAACAACCTAATCTATGAAGAAAAATTGTAGAGCCCATCCACTTCACGTGAAGATGGAGGACCAGCAAAGCTGTTATCTTTACGACAACTTTACGACAACTATACGACATCTATACGATTTACATATGATTGCAATGAAGACACGTACACGACTTGGTTGTTTAATTGTCTTTATTTAATTCTTAGTGACTAAAGTGATCATTGCCTTATGGTCACTTATGGGCAAGGTCTAAACCCAATTTTTCGAGGCACACCTCGAGGACAGTTTTTTCCGATTGAGCCCAAGTCTCTTTATCAGCATCGCGGAAGCGAAAGAAAGAAGGTTAGATCGGCGCGTTCTGCCCTCAGCCTCGTCACAGCGCACTCTTAGCTGAGATAACTCGGTGACCGTAGATGATAACAAGGGATCAGGACCTCACTATCTAATAATACCAAGGAAGGCTGACTCACGCGGGTTGCCACCTCTTTTTATTTACACTTGCCACGACCAGTCGGAACGAAGAAGCGCCGTTTAAACGGGAGTTTTTTTTTTGTTAACATCCATGGACGCATTTTTTCCAGATCCTAGCACATAACAGCTTCGCTGTAAAAAATCCCCCCCTCTCCCAAATTTCAAGAAAAATAACCTCCACAAAACACGTGCATCTAGTTGTAATTAACGTGCAACTGATACGGAGAACACAGTTCTCGATTTTGTCGGGGAGGAGGCGACACGAACTGAGACGTTAATGAACGGTCCGGTACTATTCATGTTTATTTTATTTTCCAAGTTTAATGAGAGGACTTTCTTTTAGTACGCAGGCGCGTGTTCGCAGAAAACCCGCGCGTCTCAGAGAAGGGATCATTAAGCCGAGACGTCTCGAAACGCTTAATAACTTGGTCGAATCGCTTGCCCTCTAATTGGGGAAGATGCTTGGAACCGCATCGGAATTTTCATGTCTCTACAATTTTTTTTTCATCTTCTGTTAACGCCGAGGGGAAGAACATAGGGGATAAAGGGAGGCGGGGAAAGAATCGGCGGACTGAATGCACGAGACAAGAGACGATTCAAATTCCAGCCCTTCCCCGATTGGAAATGTCTGAACGAGCGGTCACCGCCGCGGAAGCTCCTCAAGAACGCTGCCGCGCTTAAACATCTATAATGAAACACACGATCGTGCACTCTCAGGTTGTTTTGTTTTAAGAGGGAAAAAACACAACAAAGAAGAGTTTATTGTAGATTCACCCAATGTACCCTCTCCCTTAATTCACTCTCCTTCTCTTCCCCATGTTCCCTTTCATGGCAATTGTCGTTATTGGCGAGGTTTCGCAGCACGTCCCGTTTGTGTGGGTTTTGTGTATACGCACGTCAGTGACCGGCTAAATTTAGCCAGAAATTTCCCAGTGCCATGACGTCAAAATGTCACGACACTGGAAAAATATTTGGTGGGAAATCAGTGTC
>JAZHYW010054375.1:0-15929 GCA_037355805.1 Ixodes ricinus | reverse complement strand
AGCCTTGCTTCTCCACAAGCCCGTTGAAAAGCACCTGATCGCCAGAGCGTCTTCTTAAGTTTAATTTTTTGGCTGGCGACAGTGTTCCCGCAATTCTGGAACAGATGTCGGAAAAGTCGGTGCGCTTGACTGTTCGGTTGCTGCCATCGTCGTGTGCTTCTGGTTCGTACGTAATTGTCACATCAGGGGTAACAGAACTGGCTGCAGACTGAGCAACGCTTCGATCGGTGGGGGTCTTTGGTTTGCTTCTCTTCACTGTTGGTTTCGAGAAATGTGCGGGGACATTCCGATATAGACGCGCCAGAACAATTTTCTAAAAATTACCATTGGACCTGCAGACTTTACCGTGCTCATCACAAGTAATAAATTTGCTTGTAATCGATTTTGTTTTTCAATTATTTTCCTAACAATTTGGTTTTGTTTATGATGATGCAATAACAAAAGTCATTTTATTACTTTTGAAAGTATTAAAAAGACTTGAAACGGTTACCTTTTTTCCACTCCCGTTTCTAATAGCGCCCTTGTTCGTACAAATTTCCTACTACGAAATCCTTGAACACAGTTTCTCACAGGAGTATCGCTTACCAAAACGGACGGGTTGAGAAGATAAATACTTCGTAATTGGGTGAATGTAATCCAATAATAGACAGTAGAAAAGATCCGTCTCCAAACCGGCCGAAAACTCTGCCGTTCTGAAAATCTGAAATGATCGGAGAAGTAAGGGTCACTTTTTTCAAGTAACGACTAATTTCTTTCCGTCTCGAGTAATCGAGTGGTCTAATTAAATACTTTTTAAGCGAGATGATTGTAATTGTAAGCAATGACTTTTTTGTTTTGTAGCTTGTAGAAGATTTGACATTGAGCATCAGAACCGTCTGCCCATCGATGACGTTGCGAGTAATGACGATCAATGTCGTCTGACCTAAAACGCAAATTGCGCACAGTTTTTCGTTTTGTTTTGTTTTTATCTAAATGTCAACCTTTCTGAGGGATCGCGTTTTGCCATACTTTAGAGGCGCACAGCATCCCTCGGAGCGGTAAAGACGTGGCACTGTGACCACTTTTCGACGCTTGCGAGGCGTTTACCGAGCAGGTCGGAATGCTTGCTCATTGATTGTCAAACGACTCAAAGCTCGAGGCGCCAGAAAAGAACTAGCCTACGACGAGTCACAACGAATCACCGATGACACGAGCGAAAACACGAGGAACGACAACGAGCACAAGACACCGCCGAAAATCGATCTTAGGGCGACTATAGCGCCACCCTACGCGCGCTCCACAAACTTCTGTGACGCAAAGAAGCGTTTTGAAACTCACCCCGTCTAGTACCGTTGCTCCCGTCGTTTTTTCCTTGTCAGTGACTATACTAAAACAGATCGAAAGTAAATCTTGAATGTCCAGGCAAGTTCATGCATTAATTTTAATCCACTGATCGAATAGGTTTGCAACGGTCTATTTAGATTCTAATAGGCAGCACACCTTTAAAAAAGTGCCTGTTTGATTAGTTCATTGAGAAGCTTGTGTGATACTGAAATAATTGTTAGGATGTTCTGTCATTCAATAAATCCGTCACCTCTCGTCAAACTGAACGCCATTGAAGAAACAAATCCCTGCATAATCCGCACCTATAAGTAGTCCGCACCTCGTAGACTTTCAACTTTTCGTCATGCACTGTCTGTGGATTGCAGACCGGGAAATACGTAGGTGTTGTAATCGAAATATTCGATTATTCGTGTCTGCAATAAAAACACGACGGTGTTGGTTATAAAGTTCAAAACAACATACAAATGTTTTTTTTCAGTAATCCGGCTAGCAGACAAACAAGCACACGCTGCGTTCGTTCCCCCCCCCCCTTTCTAGTTCATAGATCTGTTACTGGAATACCACGTGCGCTGTTTAGTTTTAAAGAGTTGTAACATTCAACTCTTACATGACCGAAAGTTTCTTTAGATCCAGTTGAAATATGTTTCTTAAAGAGTCACTAAAAAATGATTTTTTTAACAGTTTCATTTTGACACGCGTGTCCAAAAATTAATTTTATGCGAAAAAAAAAATGTAGAGCAATATTGACCGCGCGAGACGCGATTTAGTCGGTAGTCACCTCCTTTCCACTTATTCACTCTCCGGCATCTCGGGCGCTTGGAGGAGAGGTGGAAAGATCGAATGACCATCTCGTTGAGCGAATAACCATTCCGTGACGTCATGGACTTCGCTCGCAGAATTCCAAATAAATCTCTCGCCGTCAAAATATCGGTTTAAATATTTTTTCGCGTAAAATTTATTTTAGCACGCGTGTTCCAACAAGGTTGTTTAAAAAAAAAAAGATTTCGTTTTCTTTTCTGGGGCCCTTTAAGCACAATTGCTCAATACAACAGTTCCGTTTTACCTTGTTGCTGCGAGGCCGAGATCACTCTTCGTTAAAGGGAGAGGTTCTTGAACCCCAAACCTGGCTCCGAAGTTAGGGTTCATTTCTTTTTATGGTGCATCTTTTTATATTTGAGTATTGCGAGGCGCGCTTCTTTTCTTTTTTTAGTATTCAAGTGATCTCAATCAAAGAGTGCAAAAGATAATGAAATAGACCTACATATTGCGGTCGCGCTATATGGAAGAAAGAACAAATAACACTGAAGAGCTTGCTACGCAACTGGAATCTTTGGTTAATGTCAATATCGATACGTTTATGGTAGATAAATAGGTAGATTTTATTATAATAAGCGCGTCGTTGTCTGACAGATGGCTGCTGCCTAGGTAACGGTAGCCAAATACCTGAGTTGTTAGGACGGTCCTTCGCAGACGTTTCCTAACGGTGGCGCTAGTAGTAATACATACTAGGGCTTTTGTATGTTAACTATTATTTGTAAATAGCGCAAGAAACAATTGTAAATAGTGTACTTTCATACTTTGGAGCGTATATCAGGGCGTTCTGAGTAGTGCTTAGTGTATGCAACAAATGTGAACTCTGAAGTAAATTAACACTAATCGCTCGACTTCAGAGGAGTGGCCGGCGCCGCTATAGCGGCAGCCAATGTCTCCTTTTTTATTTATTTAGAATTTATTATTTATTTATTTTACCCTCAGGGTCCTAGCGCAATACAGAGGGGAGTGGTAAAAAACACGAAAGAAACAAACAACGTAAAACAACAGAAATGCAAGAGTCAAACAGTCGGAAAAACATGGTCACTAACACTTCATTGAAACAGAGCACTATCAACAATTGATGTAAGAGATGAAGGTAACCGATTCCATTCTTTGGTGACTCTCGGGATGAACGAGTTCAAATATTTATTACTATGGCAGGATGGAACCCCCACTTTGTTCCGGTGATCCAGACGAGCTGAGAGGAACGATGGTGGGGTTAATTACTGACTTTGGAGTAGGGGGTTGTGATGAAACATTTTGTGAAAAATGCAAATGTTATAGTCAGTGAGCAGGTCAAAAACGAATTCGAAGCTCCTCCCACCTCTTTCAACTTCAGTGGAGCGAACGGTGGATAGAAGGTCGCCTCTTCTCTAGCGTTCGCACTATTAAAGTGGAAAGAGGTGGAGGGGCTTCCACTGCGTTCTTGACCTGTCACCGACTATAGTAATTCTACGACGATGTGCGAAACGTTGTAGAAGTAAATTTTTTTCATTGATGTGACACTTGCAGTGTTGGATCGGCGGCGGTTAGCGCACCGCTGTTCAAATCACGTGTAGCGAAAGCTCACTGGAGAACCCAGGGACCCTGGGTTCAATTCCCACCACTGCCCATTTCGATCTGAATAAGCATCGGCGTGCGGTCGTATGTCACTACTGCGTGGTGCACGTTAAAGACCATAGGCTAGCAGTTGTACAGCACTGGCTAAACTTCTCATCTACAAAGGAGACACCAGACGACCTCTTGAACAAACTAATCTTCGCAGCAAAAAAAAAAAAAAAAACACGTTACAAATATTTGAAAGGAAACGTTTAAAAGAGGGAGTTGAGCTTCAGGATCCTTACCTAGGCTTTTCCGCATTTCGCGACAAGGCATAGAAAACAAAATGTTATTGTAGTATACTTTTTGGTTTCTACCTTCGCCAAAAATTTCCAATTTTAGGCGAAGAACAGTGCGTGCCTACTCCGTAACTCGTCCGTCTGAAACGCTGACGCAGAACTGTGTCCTTCAACGCGCCGGCAGCCACGTTGTGGCCGTGAAAAGCAACATTTCCTAACCGTCTTCAGATTTAAATATCTTCCAAGAGGAAGCGAGTACATGACAAGGCCCTCATTAACCAAGTATTGTTCTCTGAATGTGCGGGGTCGAAGGAAGAACAATGATGTCGCGGTGGGAGAAATTCATGGGCGCGGGAACATGGGGTACTTATGAAATCCGTTTTCCTGCGGAAATAACAATTACGCAAACGCGTCTACAATAGCAGCATTTTCTCTCGGACGTCGTCATTCGCTTTGTTGTGTTGCTGAAGGATGTTACGGAAGAGTGCGATATCTCTTACAAGACTTTCCTACCTTACCGAAAATATCAGTTTAATGTCCGTCTTCATGTGACTCGCGTGAAGCGAAGTCTAGGCCTCGAATGAAGAATCTGAACCCTCAAAGGGAAACTGAAGCACTCTTCAAACAATTTGAGTTAGGAGCGCACTTTTATAGATTTTGTCCCGTGAACTCAGTTATGGCACTTATATTGGACAGCAGTCAACGTAAACCGCATTTGTCTTGAAAAATACGTTACGCATTACTCGTGGTGTCGGACGTCAGAAAATGCCCGATACTTGCTAATTAGTTCGCTAATTAACTGAAAAATTACTAATAAACGTTTTAGTGAAAATTTACTTATGGTTCCAATTAGAAACTTGCTGAGCGTCATCGAAAACCACTTTTTTCTGATGTTTCGAGAAGTCTAAACATAGAAAACGAAAACCGAGTCAGTACCAGGGTTCCAGTTGTTCACTTCAAGAAATGCTCGAACTATGACTATTGCGAAAATGAGAAACATAATGTGTCGCCTGAACAACAAGGTAGAGCGGTTTGGAGCGATAAACGGAATCCCGGTCCGCAGACGCAAGTGACTTCCCTCCAGGACGCCGACATTGTACGCAAATGTGACTACTCGTCACGTAACCTAACAAATTACGTGACGTGACTGGTAAGATGGCAGCACCCAGACAACGCTGGCTCTGGGCCAAAGCTTGTCGTATGCGTTGTTAGTAGTCGCTGGTCCAAGCGAGTTGATTTCAGATGCGGCAGCCGTGATGCGAAGCCGGCCGAACGCGATTTCAGAGTTCAACGTTGCGTTTCACGAAGGTAAAAGGTGGAAACAGAGAGGAACGGAACTTTTAGTTCACATTTTGCTCGCGATCGGCGAGGATATTGTCACAAGAAAAGGATAGAATCGGCCTGCGTTACTCGCAGGCCTCGAATTTCTTCAGATATGGCTAGATAAAATTTTAACTCGACGTTTTTGTACTACTGTTGACTAATATATTGTTCGAAGTCTGCAGTGACGCGTGTGCGATGTATTTGTATCACAGTTTATATAATAATATAATATTATAATAATATATAAATTAATAATATAATATTATAATAATAATCTTTATCTTGGGTGCCCAAAACAACCACATCGATCGTCCCCTTAGTGCACCAACACAAACAATAAAACTAGCAAACAAACAAACAATCCTAAACACACACAAAACTAAGAGACAAATGTAAGATTATCCAAATGGCGACGGTACATTGTAACAGCTGCAGATATATCAAGGTGGGGTGGAGCGATAGCTTTATATAATGGCATAATCCGAGAGAGGGGTGAGGTATTGCACAGTGAGTGAACATAGAAGCATACAAAATGTCTGATTAGACGTGAAGGAACAAGGAATTTCACCATTTCAAGGAGTTGCGGAGAATCACATGCACAATTAGCAATCTTGTGCAGAAAAAGCAAAGTCTCGAACAGATCTCCTGGTAGGCAGAAGTGAAAGTGAAAACATTTGGGGTACATATATGCTCATAATTATAATAAAAGCGCCTCTCAAAGTATCTATCATAAACAATTCGGATAAGCTTTTTCTGAACATTTTCGATTGTTATAACCTTTGTCTTAGATATCGAGTTTCATATGACAGAAGCAAACTCGAGTCGTGGCCTCACTAGGGAATTAAAAATGTGGATCAATAGAAGGGGTTTAAAATTTCGCGTCAAGCGAGATATTATTCTTAGTACTTTATAAGCATTTCCGACGAGTAAAGACACATGATTTTTGAAAGTTAAAACACCGTCCAAACACACGCCAAGATCCTTTACGAGATGTACACGCTGTATCGGCGATCCCTCAAGATAATAAGTAAAGTCAACAACAGCATGCCGTCGGCACAAGGAAAGCACTTTTGTTTTTGCGGGGTTAAGCAACAGTTAATTTGTTTACACCATGTGAAGAATGCTTGACACGTCATTTTGTAAGATATAGCAATCTTGAAGTGTATATGCATGCTTTTGAACGACTTAATGTCATCAGCGAAAAGTAATATCTCAGACTTATCCACGCAAGACACAATATCATTTATATAAATCAGGAACAACATAGGGCCCAGGACTGATCCCTGAGGAATACCGGAAGTTGTAAAAAAGAGCTGCGGCAGTTGAGCGAGTAGTGCTTGACATTGTGCGGCAGTTGTGCCGTTTTGTCTATGTTATTAGAGGCTCAAGTTGGTTGTGCGGCGCACGAAAAAAGTGCCTTGAAGCTGGTAGTTTTCGTGCCGTGCTAGATGATGCTGTTTTTTTTTCTAGATTGTTTTGTCGTAGACGATCACTTTCACAAAGCACATGGCTTGCAGTTTAATGCCAGAAAAGTGGTTCCAAATCCGTTTCCGTTCGGTTTCGTCCACGGCAGTCGTAGAAACACCAGCAGAGAGCAGTTATTCGGACAGCTTGCTACTAAACCATTGCAGCTTCTTTACTGGTCAGGATGAAGGCTCTTCAATAAATTTTGTTACATCATTTTGTTTGACAGCACAGTTATGGCACATATGAACTCCCAATGCAAAGTGACTGCTTCTCACCCTAGCTTGCCTCCCGCCAATCCTGTGCACTACCTTGAATACATTGTGTGTAAGAAACTCTTGGTAAAGGGTAGGTAGAAATCTAGAAAACAAAAGTTTTGTTCAGCCTCGGGCAACACAGGAAATCAATGAGCGATCGCGTGGAAGCCCTGTTGGGTCCTCAAGTCGAAGGTGGCACTGCAGAGATAGGGAGCCTATTCTCGTTATTTTTATCTCGATGGGTATTACATTCACAAGTATTTATGCAATTTCCACTATGTGGAGCATGCCAAATATACGAAATGAAGAGTTATGTTGTGCTGACTAAGATGCTTGCCTGAAGAGAAGATGTAAGGTGCCATTTCAATGTAAACTGATTTCCTGCTGTCTAAACATACGTCAACCGGCTCTGCACGTTTGGCGACTCGCATGGAATCGACGAACACGGTACACATCGGATGTTAACTACAGGATATGACGCATCGTAGTTCATTCCCCTTACCACGAGACTGAACTGAACTCTGATTTGCCTTGAGAATTAACACGCTTGAGAAATAACAGGCTAGTACTCAATGCCCGACACAAGTCGGACAAGAATAATTTGAGATAATAATTATTCGATTCGACAACTTTGAGTTAATATAAACATAATAATGCTGGTCCTTACTAAACCCTCGTCAAATTATCAACACCTGAAACGCATGAACTGGCCACCGTTGATTTGGCGCAACCGACAGGATTTCCAGAATCCAGCAACAAAGAAAACCAGCTACCACAGCCTGATCACGGGTCCCAATAATAAAAACACATCGACACGGGAGGAAACTACGACACGTAATTCTGTACAGGGTACGACAAAAAAGGTGCGCGATAATGTAACGGCAGTTGATTTGAAGTGGTCATTATACAAAGGCAAACTTAAATTCCCGACACCGATAAGCTGTGTCCACTCACTAGAGACAGTTGGCTCACAATTCTCACCTTCGAGGAAGAATGTCGCTGAGTGGTTTGAAGAAACAGAACGGTTGGTCGTTCTAAAAAATACTGAACACTAAGCTTCACCCAACTTCACTTGCCACACGAAACTTACACGTGTGGCGGTTGTCTCGGCACTGCAGAAGAAATCGCCGCTGCGTTTGTTCTTTGCCATGTTATAAAATACAAAGTATCGGCGGACACATTTTGAAAAAAGGTCAATTATTAAAGAAACAGAAAAGAATCGTAGTCAACATTTTGCGACAAGCCTGCTTCTTCGGGCAAGGGACTAACACAAATACAAGTTATTCTTTTGGTGGTGATTAGAACAAGAAAATAATCAGAACGGCTGATGCAATAAATTCTTGCCAAAAAAGTGGTGGCTGCAATAAATAAAAAAGTAAAAAACAATGTGCACTTAATTTTATATTTTTGATGTTGCATTTAATATGACGAGTGGGTGTGTCTAGCGTGATGCTATATCTGTACTTTTAAGGAGTGGGGCTGAATTTAAAATTTTAGATGTTGGAATGATGAATGTGGCTACCATCTCAAGAGATGTATGATTATACACAGGAGGTTAGAGTGATTCTGTTGATACTGATCGGCCAGGTAAGAGGCATAAGTGCTAATTCTAAGGGAGATCAGGTGCAGTAATGTGTGTACCTTTCAATCAAAAATCGTAAAATATTGATAACTGTTTTGAGAGTCAACGGGGAAGAATGGGCTATTTTATGGAGGTTATAAATTAGTTATTTACGAATTGTTGGTGCGAATATTGTGTAAGTGCTACTCGTGCGCGCCACCTGAACAAATAAAAAAAGTGCTTTTCACTTAAACAAAACACTGCGATCGAAAGCAAGGTACAGCAGTGAAAACACGTTTATCTCGAAATCTTGAGAACCACCAATTTTTAAAATCGCTGTTTAGCACAAAAGGTTAAAAATCGCGAGAGCTTCGTCGCTAAAGTTTGCTGTGATTATGCGGTGACCAATGGCTGAAAGAACTTCCGCTAGATTTTACACGCGATGCATGCCCTTCGCTTCGATTCTCAGACGTTCGAACGCTCAAACAAACCTAGGAGAGTGCGAAAACCGTACGCTCAACGTTCTATTGATCCTCGAAGCACGTCTGGGACTCCGAGCACCGCTACGGCGGTACGATTAGATGTCTTACTGGTGGTAATATGAGAAGCGATCTCGCACAGAAAGCGTATAAAGTCAAATAAATTAAGATTTTCACGAAGAAGTCCGAAATCGTCGGCAACCAGCTACACATCACGACTACCGCGCACCGAACCAACTTCCATCAACAAGCTCTGGGAGCCGCCATCTTACCGGTGACGTCACGTCTATTAGGTGGACACGTGACGAGTAGTCAAAAATGTGTACACTATGGCGGAAACCAGGAAGGTTATGTGGGGGGGGGGTGGGGGCTTCGTTTTGGACTTCCTATTACTTCGTTCACCCGGAAGTAGGAACATTATACAATCTGTTCTCAAGCGGTATTCGGGCACAAAAATCGTTTAAATAAACCATAAAACGGAGTGCATTAAACCTTTTCACAAATGTGCCTTTAGCTTCAAAAGTGGTTGACGCTGGATCTCCCAGATGAAACCACACACGCTCAGGTTTGCTGGATCTAGTTTTGGGCATCATTATCAAAGATTTGACGTTTTCGCATTATGTTGCGTCATCTGTGAGTATAGCAGCGTCAACCACACGGTTTTCGCTCTTTTCCTCCATGTACATAAAACTAGATTTTATAGGTTTTTTTTTCTGACAACTACGCTCATAAAACTTGAGTATGACCAATGCACCTCCTAAAGACACCTCCCCCCCTTTTTTTGTGAGAAGTTTAATCGCACTCAGTATATTGGTTTATTAATAAAAAATATTACGTACGATTAGTGCTTCGGAACACCTTGTAGATTCAGGTAATGCCAAATTGCACTAGGCCTAGAACGTCGGCGTGAACGGCTTTCCATGTTGTCTCCTTGGAAGTTTATTTTTCTTCCACTAAGGACTTATGACGAAGTTGCGTAAATGGCATAGCTGAGTAGTCCGGAATTGAGACTGCATTCCTAAAGGGCGGTCGAAACGAGGACGCGTTTTCTGCTGTCACTGCGTTTGCTCTACCAGAAGTGAAGTTTTTCCTTTGGTTCCAGTCCGTCTTTATACTTTTTTCTGTGAATGTTTTTTTTTTTGCACGCTTTGATTGAGGTTTACGAGCGCTCTCATCACGTCGGTACGGATCCAGTTACACGCTCTGCTGGCTGTCGTCAAGGCCACCTCTCTTGCTGTCGGTCCCCAATCTCCCGAAAACAAAAAAAGGGAAGAAACGACGGCGAAAAGAAAAGCTGTGCTGCTTGCGTGGTTGATGTCCTCGCTGAAAGCGGACGCGCGCGCCGAAACTTTCACAGCGAGCGCGTTTCATTTATTGCCACGCGAGGCATTTACCTTCTCCTGTTTGGACATCATGTAAGGGGCGCTAAGCCATTTTCTGGGTATAGTCTATGGTCATAACTCAATCTATGGGTTCTTAGCATCCTAAAGAAACAACCATTACGAATCATGCGTGGCCGATATTTTTATTATAATTGATATCAAAGATCGATTACCTCGGAACTATCGCTAATACCAGAGCGTCCCATCGGACGAGGAGAAGCCCTTTCCTCGTCAGATGGCGCCCTCTGGTGTCAGTGATAGTTCCGAGGCAATCGATATTTGATGACGACTTTAATAGAGGAATCGACCACGCATGAATTTAATGTTTGGTTTTCTAGGAGGCTTACAGCCCATAGATTGTGTTATGACCATTAATAAAGTATCGAAGAAAATGGTTTAGTGTCCATTTACAACTCCCCGGCACTCTGGGCTTTTCGTTGTACATATTGTCAGGGTGTTCATTCCGGTACTGTGATGTGTTGCGCGGGACCACTCGCGCATCCAGAAGACAAAGATCGGGCTTGCCTCGCCCGAGGTCGTGAACTGAGAGAGCGGACTATAGAACTGCGAGGTACCGATGACGCAAGCCAGTCGCCGATGTCCAAGAAAATATCCGCGACGAGTATTCGGGCTGTCATGTATTCCTTCACTACGCCAATACTACAGGACCACTGTTGTCTCGCCCAGGTACTTAAAGGGGCCCTGTGACTACTTTTTACTGGTTTTTAATTTGCACCGAACCTGAGCGCACTGAACGTAGTAACTTAATGAAACTTTTCTTTTCTCGAATTTCGCTTTATTTTAAAAGTTATAGGCAAATTAAAATTACAAAAACAAGCAAAAAATAACCTCCTTCGTGACGTCCTTGGTTGCTTGAGTGGCCGTGAACTAGAGGAGGGGCAGTGAGCTCAGCGAGCGCTCACGGCTGCCGCACTCCGTGTCGACGGCGCGAGAGGGCGCCACTAAAGCATGTTCTGGATAGGCTGTATACAGCGGGCAGCCAGAGCGGCTCTCATTGCATTTGCTGCGCGATTAAACACTAATTCGGCATGACACTTCATTGGCCACAAACGACAGCAAACACGGGGTAAAGATCAGTTGCAGAATGGGAGCCACTTCGCGCTGCCGTACCGCGAAACGGCCAAAACGCAAGACAAAGCTGCTCGCTGAAGGCCTTCGGAACGCTCGGAGCCGGTCGGATCCTCCAGTCCGTAAACGACCGCAGCGCCGCCGCGTACATCCGGGACCTTTCCGTGTCGGCGCCTGATCCCACTACTCCTTTCTAGTATGCGCCGCCTTTTCCACCGCTTGGTGGCGGGTATGTCGACGGGTCATTTCTTGTTTCCGTACTTTATAAACTGCATTTGTTTCTTTTCTGATCTAAAATACTGAACAAAAACTACTTTTATAAATAATTGAAACGGTTCACGCCACTTATATTTTGTATTTCGACTAAAAAGAAGCTTTTAGCGACTCTGACCAGTAGTAAGCCCAGGACCAAAGACGTCACATATCCGCGCTTTCGGTACCGCGGGTCGCCCTCGTCGGTGGAGGAGGTTTCCGCGTCGTCCGGTTAAAATATGACGCACTGATATTTAGTTACTCTCTCCGTGCCCGCTGGCTTGCCCGAACCCCAAGAGACGTGGAAACCGCCAAAAGGTAGACGCTTAAATATGATTGCAGGGCCCCTTTAAGGCAGAGAGGGTTCCAGCTGGCGAAGTGACAGTTGGAGCCTAGCTTGCCTTAAAAACGAAGTAACCCCGCTACGGCTCCATCTGGCTCGACCTACTTCCGCTCGTTCTGGGTGATATGGATCTGGATATGGATACGCGTGGCTAATTCCCTTTGTATTCCGGGATCCCAGCTACTGAACCTAGCTAATTTATTTGTTATTTTCTTCTTGGTTCTCTTCCACCAGTGGTTCAGTCTTCTTTCCATCCACTCCACCACCGGCTTGGGCATGCGGGCCCCTGCGCCACGGTGCTGTCGGCGCCGTCGTTACCTCTAGCGTTGTCCTCGTCGATTTCCCGGAAGCCCAACACCACGCGTATTGTCTCCGCTCGCGCACTTCCGGCCGCAGGCCCGCGCATTCCAGGATGACATACGCTAGCGTTTTTCGGCCCCTTGCGTGCACACAGGATGCATCGCACGTTGGTGACCTTCTGCTGACAGAAGTACGCGGCGTTCCCAGCCCGCCTCCTCGGGCGTCGAATGAAAGTCCACTGCCCTTGCTGTTGTCTATGCTGATGTTGCCCGGTGCCTCAACATATCAGGTTCTTGCGTTTCAGTTTTTGAACCGGCCAAGTATGAAAGGTACGGCACAGCCAGGTTTCGGGTACAACCAAACGACGTCAAAACAAGAAGCGGGCGGGGGACATTTCCAGCGAACAATTCAGAGGAAGGGCAATGAAATGTCAACCACCAGTAAACTGACGCGGGAGCAGTTACACGACCTCTGGAGCGACCAGAATCTCTTCAACTGAGTCGTTGTGCAACCGGGAACCTTCAAAAATATTTTCTGAAGTAATAAAAATACTTTTAGGCCTTTATATATCGGCCATCACATTAGTAGTGATATTGTTTTACCCTACACTTCTGCCCGTCAAAACATCAGGGTCAATGCACTGATGTTAGAGCTGAAGTACACATGTCACACAGAATAACCTATATTACAATAGGCTTTGCAATTTTAACAAAGTAATTCGTAGTAAAAAAAGACGCAACCAATTGAAAAAACAGCATGTCTAAAGCTTGTTATAAATTTTAAACACTAAATCTTAAACAAATAACCCCGTTTCGTAAAAAGAGTACATTTCTCTCCTGGTGACCATCTTTTTAACCTTGACTAGGTGAGGTTTCAACAATGCTGCGTATTAAAAATATTTGGTCGGCAATTGCAGTGAGATTGGACCACGGCCATAAAGGCCTGACCGGAATTTGTCGTACAACAAAGAAAACAAAAAAGTACTGGCCCATGGTTGCACGTCCTCGTTCGACCTTCAACAACTTTTCCTCTAATGACCGTTTTTTTTTTCTTTTTCACTTCTTTGTTTCACTTGAGCTCCAAGTCTCAAATCAAAATCTTGGTTTGTTTTCTGAATTGGGGGTAGCGTCGGTGAACAATGGAACAATTTTGAAGCTGCTCGTAAGGCTAGTACGTGAGTGGTGGCTCTAGGGTCGTCTCACTTTATTCTTCTTGGTCCATGATGAAGAGAGAGGGTGCTTTAAAGCGCGCAGAAAAGACTACCTGGACGACCTTATGCGGGAAGATTATACTGTGTCGCGCCAAGGAGTCAACACGTCGACATTGCAACGGACGCTTTCAAGTGTTATAGTTGGTGATCATGCCTGGGTGATTGTGAATTCACAACAAAAACAAACCAGCCTTGCAAGTGATTCATGAAGGTGAGTATTGTACTTTGAAATTAAGCAGGCTATTTTTAATCTCGCTTGGCTTGCTGCAAGAAAACTGTATTTCTAGCAACATTGAGGAATTAAAAAACGATAAAGTGATTATCAACCTTGTCCAAATGTAGATCCAGCCGAATTTAAACCTTTAAAAAAACATACACCAAAATATTGCGCTCTTCTTATGCCTCCACTTTTTACAATTTGCTGAAGCAGACACTACGCTCGCTTTGTCTTTTGATTTCCTGCGGTGCCTGATCACAGATGAAGAACATCCTTGTAGTGGTCCAGTACTGCAATAATACGCATATATGATTAGCCTCTGCTCCGCGAGAAAAATTACAAGCACTTAATTTTTTTTTTAATGTCTAGAGACAGGCTTAGTGCTGCATCAAGGGGGTTAAGGGAAAATCACCTTTTTGAGCGCTTTCAAAAAAAAGTGAGACGTACTGTGGAGGAAGGGTCATCAATTACTTCGACTGGATGTTTTTTTCTTCTTGCTCTTACAGTTGATCAGCACAGGTTAATTTTAAGCTACTGGGAAGCTGTCCAGGTAAGCTAACAAGAACAGGTTGTCAGATTCATGAATCTGATACAAAAGGTGTAACATTCACATCCAGTCGCTACTTAAACCCACACGCCGACGCGATTCTAGCATTGGTTTGTCGTTCATACTGGTAAATAATCATGACACATTCTTGAGCGTGGTAAAGGTAACTACTCGTCTTGAAGTATCTCTCATCGCAATACCCATCACTACTCTTACTCTCACCATTGACTACTTAAATTTACATGCAGTGGTAATTTAGTTATGATCTGTCATGTACGCTAGTTGATTGAGTTGATTGTTTTCTTTGCCATGATTTTTTGTGTGTGTTCACTCCCCTCTGAAATGTACTATGTACCTTGAGGGTAAATAAATAAATAAATAAATAAATAAATAAATAAATAACCCTCGAGAAGTTCCGCGAGTAGTTAACGTAAGTAGATACCCCAAACTAACCCTCACCAAACATAATGACGCTTTAGCAGTGTTGGCGGTAACGCGTTACATGTAACGGCGTTAGCGGTAGCGCATTAGATTTTTCGGTAACGTAATAACGTACTCGTTATATTTTTAGATGAGTAACGGGTAATCTACTTATGTTACTTGTTTTAAGTGACGGGTAACGTAGTTACGTTACTCCTTACACCTTCTTCCCAAAACCTGGAAAAAAATACACTTGCATTTTTGTTCTTGTTTCTATACTTCGTTTTACAATAGTTCAGTCGGCAGCCGACGCTAAGAGCTGATGGAACCAATCAGACAACGTTATAAGGGCCCCATCATGCTGTTCGTCATGTTTCTAGATGTGCTCTATTATCGCTGAACCAACTATAAACAAAGAAGGTCCTAGTGACTTGCACTTTTGACGACACTTTATTGATCCCATTAGCTCGTAGCGATGGCTGTGTCCGTACAAAAGCTGGAACGAAGTATATGGTCATTAACTATTGCACTCATTCCACTTGCCTTCAAAATTTTTTCTGTCTTTTCCACACGCAAAAAAGTTTCACTTTAGAAAACGCCAACGCCCACGCCCTACATAAAAAACACAAAACGCTGTAAAAAAATAAAAATAAGAAAAGCATTGTTAGCGTCAATTTAAAACTAAAAAGTAGCGCGAAAGTAACCTGTGTTGCTTTTTATCGGTAACGGTAACGTTAACACGTTTCCTTTATTTTGGTGTAACGTAGATCGGTGTCACGTTCTTTTATTTTGCGAATAACGAAGAACGTATTTTCTTACGTTTATTTCGGAAACGCCTACAACACTGCGCTATAGCTACCGAATCGCAGTGTGCTTAGCTCCTCAATGATTTCTTGTCCTTGGGATTCACCTATGAGCACACTAATCCAGCTCCTAGCTTCAGCTCCCTTCAAGTTCCTATGAATAATATAAGCATTCGATACATCACAAAATATTTCTGCTGAAGATTGGCGAATAAATGAAGTATCACGCATTTTTTAATCTGATGATGCATTTTTTTAGCAGATTATTGACCCATCGCGCTAACCTGTGCAATTAGTAAATATTTGAA
>JAZHYW010054373.1:0-16533 GCA_037355805.1 Ixodes ricinus | reverse complement strand
GCTCCTCACGCGACATCATGATGTCGCGGGGCGGATCATAGCGCAACTAACAGATAGCGCAGTGGGCGTATGACATTACCACATCGCGCAGCAGGTAAATAAATAAGCTAGAGCGGAGAGAAAATCCTACCCGCGTGATAAGGCATCACGGGACTCGTGGGAACGAGCACTCAAGGCTTGTTCACACAGTTGCGTTGACTGCGTTGCGCTGCGTTGCGTCGTGCAGCACAGCGCCCTTCTCATTGGCTCTTCGTAATGGACGCCATAGCAACAGCTCGGCGCAAGCAGTCTTAACGCATTCAAACGCAGTCGTGTAAACAAGGCTTTCTTTCTCATCAGGCGAATCGTCGCATGATCTCCCGAAGGTGGTGTCTACGCAACTTCTGCTATTGGTCGTGGGCATACCGAATCAGTTTGGCATGACGAGCTCGAATAACACGTGCATAAACCCCAGAAACCACGAAATTGCCAGAATCCCCCTTGGCAAAAAAAAACATTTCAAGCAGTGTATAGAAATCCTATTCACATTTTAACGACTCCTTCAACTTCCTATCCACTCACGTCGTATCAACAATTTCCAATAGGATTTTTATATACTTTCTTTCAACCGAAGGCTATAGAGTACAGGAGGCAGAAATGCAATATAATGTATATCATCAAGTGTGCATAAAATTTTTGTTAACATATTTTTATAGAATTCCTATAGATTAGAATTGATAAAATATTAAGATGCAGTGTTGAGAAGCGACATCACATTTGGTTGTGGCCTCCTCGCGGGGGCTGCTTTTTGGACTATGACATAATTATCCGCTCTTGCAAAGCTTTATTTTGGAAATGCATTTAACCAACGATTATAAACCACATTTCATATAAATCATGTGTGAAAAACAATTGCAAGATATTTGTAATCTTTTGATATTTTGGGATGGCCATCGTTGAGGTGATTGCCTTTCAAGTGTAAGTCATATTTGGCGCGTGGAGCAGTTAACACTACTGAATCACTAGTGTTATGAGTGCTCCGTAGCGCGTGTATTTGGGATGTTTGTGTACGGGAACATGACAAGTGGCGAGTTCAATTTTCCATGAATGTATCGTGACAAACCTAAAATTAATATTCAGAACTTTTTTCCTGGAAAATTGATTTGGCGTTAGAAATGGAATAGAAACGTTTCTAAAACCTCAATTTGTTTTTATACGATTTCTTTAGACGTTTGCAAGTCCGGTCTCAGGGCGTCGCCATCTTCCTCGGTGTAGTGCGCTCTTGGGCGCGGCCATAATCCGATTACGACGCCTTAGCAAGGCTTTGTAATCGGATTAGACTCGCCCAAGCGCACCCCAGCCAAGCAAGATGGCAGCGCCCTGAAGCCAGACTTGCAAACGTGTATACAAGCACTGTACACTCAGTTCTATAAACATTCTACAAAAAACAGCGGCCAAAAAGCTAGAAACAGTAGATAGAAAAATGGATTTATTATCGTTGGTATATCTATAGCATCTACCTATACACTATTTTGCACAATAATTATGTATAAAAAGTATGCATATTTTATAAGGGCTCTCCGGCGACTTCCAAGTCGACGACCGGGATCTCAAGAAATGGTGTTTTCGGACTTCATGTACGAGCGTTTTGAGTTCATCATGCTTAACCAACCCGACATATACGGAGCGATAAGGAGCAGAAGTTATATAGACATGGCTTTGTCAAAATACCCATGATAATTTGAACATCACAACTTACGTAAAATACCTCCGTTACCACAAGCGGCTCCTCGCAATCCAGAATAACCAAGAACTCCAGGCACTTAATATCCTAGGGAAGGCGCAGAACCCTTAAAACGCCTCGCTTTAAAGCATACTCCTTACACACATCACTCTTCTATAAACTTAAGCATCTTGTCCATTCCCACAAACCCAGAGATGTGACCATGCTGCGCGTGCAAGGCATCGGATACCAACAAAAGCTTTATTTTAACCAATCATAACAAATAAAAACACGCAGAATGCACGCACAAGACGCAGTCTGAGCTCTCCATGTTTATTAGAATTGTAAAGACAAGTTTAATCTTTCTTCAGGCATTGGCAAGGAGACAGCCAAAGACCTGTGCAGGCGGAAAGCCCGCGTCATCATCGCCTGCTGCGACCTGAAGGAGGCGAAAGCAGCGGCGCAGGAAATTTTCGAGGAAACACAGCAGCCTAGTGATTATCAAGCACCTCGACCTGGCTTCGTTCAAGTCGGTGAGGGCGTTCGCCGAAGAGATCGTCAGGACAGAACCCAGGCTCGACGTGCTCGTCAACAATGCGGGAGTTGTGCTCGGTGAGTAACAAGAATGTCGTCACTGACAACTTAATAAATTAAGAAACACACGGCATGGCGAGTACCTAGCCTCTTATTATCGCTCTTTAGTCAATGAGATTTTAGCAATCGTCGATGAAAACGCCGACTAGCGAATCAAGAAGCATGAACGCAATGAGCCACAGCATGCGTTTATTCAACGTTGGTGACAATGCTGACACATTCTTAAAGAACCGGCTTATGCCATACAGAAATAATCTCTTTATTGCATAAACCATTTTTAAACTGTTTTTGCATTTAGGTGCAACAACTCAAGGATGTATTATGTCGTGGATGATGAGAGGAACGAAATCCTATCCGTTGAAAACAAATATAACTAATTCGTATACACGCTACCATCGAAGTGTGAACTCCATCCGGTACGATGCCTGGTTGTCTCACGGTTGGTGCCTGGCGGTTCCCAACGATGATACTGCAATGAAGAAGTGATCTCGTCTGGCTTAGAGATACATTGTGTTTTTTGTTTTTTTTAAGGTTTTTGGTACTGGAGCGTTGATTCGGATTTCGTGCAACTAGCTCGCCTTTCAGTCTGCGGTACTTGTCTGACTTGCTTTCCAGATTCGAGCAAAACAAAGCTAACCGAAGATGGCTACGAGGCGGCTTTCCAGATCAACTACTTAGGCCATTTCTTGCTTACTATGCTCCTACTTGGTGAGTGGACCAAGCCGGCACTTCCTCTTCAAGATATGTGCTTATACTCTTTTCATCGTCATTTGGAAGTATTTTCAACAACGCTTTAAGTGCTTGTTTTACAGATGATCATTTGTGGGCACAACTGTTGTTTATCTAGAAACATTTTGGCATTGCCTTGGATAAAGGTTATTTTCTTCAAGTGGCTCAATTGTTAATAAGGCTGTTCTTTTTAATTTTTTTCTTAATTAACATCTCCGCCAACCTCTTTTTATTTAAGTCGTGTAAGAGCACAACTATTTATGATGAGCCTATGTGAGAATCATAACATCACATACACTCCGTTCACCATTAAGCTGACTTTTTGGTGGTAGCTACGCTATCACCGGACCAATCAACGTCCTCCCTTTCATCGCATGACCCCGCTCATTGCGTGTGGCATGGGCCGGAGCGTGATCACGTGGCGAAATATCGACGTATACTGATCCAAAGTGCACGTAGCTTCCACCGTACTGTAAGATTAGAGGTAAACGCAGTGTATTAGAAACTGCTGCTAGAGATTGACCGTTCTATTCTTCTTGCGTCACCTGTCCCCCCATTTGTCTCTCTCTCTCTCTTGCTATGCTCCATATTCCTCTGTTGAAAAAAGCTGCTGTTTCGCTTTCAAGCTTGTTGCAATTTAATTAAACTTATTTTCTCGGCGAGAGAAAGTGACTGAGTGTTTTTTTGTTTAAAGAATAGAGGCACCGTTTAAAGGTTAGAGCGGGGAAATAAAAGCAGATGGGGAAAAACAACCACCAATGTTATTAATACAGAATATAATTAATCAGCTGAATGCCATGAGAAACCGCCACAAAGAACCGTCAATCTCTCCCCGGTAAATTTAGCGGGGAAATTGAAGTCACGTGACCCCGTCATGCGGCAGAGTCACGTGATTTCATGTGACCTCAAATCACGTGACGACAATTTCGCGCGAAAATTAGCGGAAAATTGGCGTCACTCGAAAATACAACTACCACCTCTACCCGCAGATATCGACATCACTTGACTTGAAGCTACATGACGAGGTCACGTGACGTCAATTTTCCCGGTAAATTTGTCGAAAAGTTTATATCGATGTCACGTGTCCACAATTATGCCACCTCAATTCACGTTATGCCATTTTCTGTCAGGCGATTCTGCGAGGTGGAAGTCGTGTTTTCGAGTGGTATATGAGCATAGTTTTTGCCCATTACTTTTCACGTTAATGGCAAAAGCGTGCATCGGTAAAACGTGTTGTTTGGGGCAACAGACTGCTCTCGATGATGCAAGCCGGCCATTAACATGGCGATAACATTATGGGGGAAAACGCGTGTGTTTAGCGGCTTCAACAAGGGCTGCTCTGACAGGAGACAAAGGGACGGAATGTCAGTGTTCTTAGAGGATTATAATTTATAATTTTAATTCAAGACACAAATGGTTTGACTTCTTCACTATAATTAATACTTCACTCTCATACCCGAGATCGGATGATGATTGTCACATTCACTTAGACTGATTTAAACATGTGTTTTCCGATAACAATGTGTGATTTAATAGTCTGTTTAGCAGCATACCTAGGCCAGCTAGCATGAGAATGTCCTGCGCAAAATTTCCGCCACATTGGGAAACAAATAGATTTCCCTTTGTTTTTGCGCATTCATCTGTTACCAAAGACATGGTTCTATCCTGTGTCCTACAGCCCACCGTTCTGGGTGTAGGGGTTTGGTAAAAAAAAAGAGTGAAATAAACAAGCGTTCTTTTAAGGATTTAAATCGCCACTTGGCCATGATGGGTCAGCATTCATCTAGTTAATAGAAGTGTTACTAATTATGTCATCCAGACACATGGCTGGGATTTTATTTGAAGGGTATTTGTGTGTTTGTGTGTGTGGGGGGGGGGGAGGGGGCTCTTTGGCGTGTGATTTTTCCGGATTATTATCTGGCGTCATAGAACTTATGGTACATGTATGCGCAGAACAATACAAAGGGAAGGGCGAAAACGTAATAAATAAAGGCAAGCAGGTTGTGAAAAAGAAAAAAAAATCGGTTACCTGAGGTGTCCTGCAAATTACCTGCAAATAATGTCACTTGACGCTGCGACATCAGATAAAGTAGTCATCTGACGTAATCGTTTCACGTGACAACGTGCAAATTAGCGAATAAATGTTCCCCAAAATGTTTGCGAGTATTGTTTATTCGCTAAGTTCGACGCGTCACCTGACATTTTAAGACATCACTGCGACATCACATTATCACGTGAAACCACGACGTGACGCGACACCGGGTCATTACGTGCCATGAGCAGCCTACGTGAAACAAACTCGTGTATCCACTGCGAAGTCTTGCTGAACGGCTCTCGCCGTGCGAACGTAGCTGCTCTTTCTCGAGTGAGCTGAGGCGTGGTGACGCCAATGTGCGAATGCGGAGAGCATGTCATCTACTTCTTGCGCAGGAGTTCCGGTGACGTCAGAACGACGCCGAGGTCTGATTGGCTTTGATTTAAAGCATAGTGGGAAGACCTCAATGCTAGATGCTTCGAGGTGTACCCACTATTTTTTTTTTAGAGCGCAGCTTTTAGGCGCTTGTTTCCGGCTTGAGTGGCGTCGGCGTCGCCGTCGCCGTCGGCGTAACCGCGCGGTGCATGATGGGTAAATTTCCCCGCTAAATCTAGCGGAAAATTTTCCCCGCTAAATCTAGCGGAAAATTTTTCCCGCTAAATTTAGCGGGACAAGTTTCCGCTAAATCTAGCGGAACACTAAATTTAGCGGGGAAAATTTTCTCCGCCCCTCCCCCTCGAGGTCACGTGACCCCCAGGCCACGTGACCCCCGCCCCGAGGTCACGTGACCCCCAAGGTCAAGTGACCCCCCCCCCCGTGCCTTCCCCTCCTCCTCAAGAGCTGCGCTCTGATTCGGCGTTACAGGGAGTTGTAAACGGCTTTCATTTTTTCAGTCAGCCAATAAGAACTCGGCGTTTTTACATCATCGACACACCTGTGCTAGAAGCAGACGAACTTGCGGTCCGCATCACCGTTACTAGATCAACTCAGTTATGGAACTTCCCATGAACGCTGTACATTGGAGGGGTCCGAAACCGTGTCCGATTTTTTTGCAGCTAGGTGGCGCTGCCGGCGCATTAATCTACGCGTTTTCGTCTGCTACTGCTCCGCGGCTGCTTTTGAGTCCCGACTCCTCTCGAGGTTCAGCATGGTTTTGGGTTAGTTTTTGCCCTTTCGCCAGTAAAAAGTAAAAATGTGACTACCAACAGCAGCAGAAACAATTTGAAAGTTGTCTGCTGCTGTTATCCGTAAGAAAGGCCAGAACCGCGCCGTCAATGATGATGATAGCGAGTATTAATGCGGAGCGCGCGCCCTCTGACAGGCGCCACGCAAAGGGACCCCCTCGGGCTCGGAGTTCCACAACTGAGTTGAATCTAGTAACGTTGCTCCGCATGGCCCTTAAACACTTCCGGTTCTGAACTAGACTTCGAGATTTGCAGCATTCGAGAGATCAAATCTACGCTCTATCTTCTGGAAATGGTCACTTATAACAATGTATGACGTAATTTACATTTATATTAAAAAAATGACGCGCAAAAAAAAGAGAAAATATACGCGCACCGGAAGTGTGCCAGCGCTGCCCGATAGATGCCACAACTGAGTTTGTTGCCAAACGAAAATGGGCGAATGCATTGTTGATGATTTCGTGAAAATGATACATCTCTGCTCTCCGCATTCCCATAAAAGCACGCATTGACATCACAACGTTTTGGGAAATCAAATCGAGAAACCGGCCCTCTAGCAAGTGTCATCCTAGTGCCAGAGAGCATTGAGTGCCGGGCTGCCGGTTACAGGCACGTCCCTGGTCTGAACATTTTCGCATTTTGTTTTTTCTCAGACCTCCTGACCAAGAGTGCCCCGAGTAGGGTGATCAACGTGTCCTCGCGGTGCTGCACCACCTGGGAAGCGCGGACCACTTCGAGGACAGGGTCAAGGGGCGTCATCCCATGAGGGACCCCGTGGCTTCCTACTGCAACAACAAGCTCGCCATGCTGCTCTTCACCAGGGCTCTTGCCCACAAGCTCAGACATCATGGTACACATTGCGGCGGCGTGAAAACTTCGTTGCTTCGTCGAGCTTTACTGTTTGCACGCGTGCGCTTACTCTTCTTGTCATTGTTAGTAATTTTATTGCGTCAAGTTGTTACGCGATACGATGCTCTCACGATATATTACAATAGAAATCAAAGAACGAGATCCTGTAAAACGGTTTTTGAAAGTTGGGGGTGTTTTCTGTGTAAGGGAACACGCGATTGGAGGTGTCCATTAGAGTTTCTTTTAGAGAAGTCCGGTCTTCTCTGAATATTAGCTTTTTTAATACATCAGTATGGAAATAAATTGCTTTATATGTTTTTCCATCATTGAATTGCGTAAGATCAGTTGCAAGATATGGTTGCCCCCAAGTAGGTTGGGGGCAACCATATCTTGGATTTTCTGCAATTAACCCCAGTTCTTCCTTTCATATATTGTTTAGCAGTGTAACCCGTGATATTAAATTGCGTCAAGTAAAATAAAGCAGAAAATCAAATTATTTTTTTAACATTTATGTAATAACAAAATGAGTCGCACTTTGGCATAACTATGTTTGCTTCACAGGAGTCTGAGAGGAAAAAGAAAGCAACATATGAAACTATTTTCGATTTTCGTTTCTTGTTTCGGTGTGCACCGTACTTATGTAGGTCGTCAGTTTTTTATGTTCATGTAAACCACGTTACTTTTTTGAGTTTCTAAAACATTTTTTTAATAATTGGCGAATGCGCTGTTTTCGTTACGCACCTGTTTACATAAAGAAGGAACACATTTCATTCGAACTAGTACCTTCATCTAAAGCGTTTTTTTTCTTTTTTTGTTCACGTTTTTTTTATTGATGCCCTCACCACCTTGATCTCAGATCATTTGTGGGAGGAGATGAGCGATGGGGATGATGTCGGATGAAAATATGTTAAAATAGGTGGCGGATGCCTGCCACCTGAATGAATTTCAGGAGGGAGTAAAGCACTGCCTTTCTGTCGGGCATTATTTACGTCTCTATGTACATAACCCTTCACCAGCCCACTTTCTCCAGCATTATATAGCGTTAATGACAGCCGGGATTACATCTTAAAAAGAAGATTATTGACAAAATGTTTTGCATGCGATCTGATTTGTCACAATCCCGCCTTGCTCCAGGTGTCACGGTCAACGCTGTGCATCCGGGCATCTGCAAGACACATATAGCCGATCACTCAAATGGCCTGGTGTCTTCGTTTTTTCATTTTATTCAAGCACTGGGCGGAAATGTGAGCTTCTCAGAAGCCGACCTTGTGTCTAATAAGTCATTCGTCCGTTCGGCATGTTCCCTGCGCCCTTGTAAGAAATTTCACACATGCTAAGTGAACATTAATGTACGAGCGGGCTCGAATCATACATTTAATTATACTCACTGACGCGACGAAAATATCAAGGCGTCCCTTTCGAACGCGCGGCCTCCAACACGCACTTGTAAGCTTTCCGTCGTGCTTTCACTGTGCGTGCCCTCCTGAGGCTGACGAGAGGCCGAAGTGTCATCCAAGGTCGGAAGCACGCGCTGGAGGCGAGATAACCGAAACTCCTCCAGGCTGCTCTCATACTGGCAGTGAATATAGTCGCCTACTAACCTCTTCCCTTCAGTGACGGCTCCCAGCGTTCGTGAAGCTAAGAAAAAATATCAAACGTTTGGTGATAGAACCAAACTTTGATTCAGGATTTATATGCAATGCAACTACATCAGATCAACTAAATCAGTTTCTTAAACAGGTTACAAATATGCAGGAGTATACTATATTTGCTTAATTAAGAATAACTGTTCGTGCAGATTGTTTTGCCCATGTTGGCGTAGTGAAACAGACCGGCTGTGCTGGCATACCTAGGGATGGAAAGTCCCAGCACCACCAAGAAAAAAAAGGCCCGGTATGCTGCAGCAAGGCCTAGTGCTGATTTTCACGTCGCCTACTGAGGGCCTGCGCGGGCCATACATTGGACACAACTGCTGTGTCAGTATTCATTCGACTCATACCCTCATTGACTGAACGCGAGTTCCAGCCGAACGTTGATGTTGCACTTGTGCCCATGTCCCCGCTGGTTCTCGGAACATGACGTCGAGCATTCATCACTACTTTCTACAAGTATCTAGGTGGTGTATATCATGCGCCGAAGAAAAGCCGGACGGACGCAAGGAGGAAATATAAACGATTGTACGCTAGTTTTCTTTTGTTTCAGTTTTAACATGACTAACATTTTGCTAACGTCTATTTAGTATGGTATGTTATATCTAATGGGGCTGTTGCTTTCTTTGCATCTACGCTTCTTTGGTTTTTTTGTACAATTGTCGCGTTATGTTTTTGGGAACTGATGTGCCTTTGTCACTATCCTGAGGTGCTGAACTTTAGGGGCAAGTGCTTTATCAGGCACCACACCTTTTCGCCGCGTCGGTTCGCCCCGACGCGGTTCGAACCCGTGAAACAAATAAAGAAGAAAAAGAGACTTTCCGGGAACAGGCGGACTTATTATAAAACATTCGATGCTTCAAAAAGCATATCAACTGTTAAGCATTTCACTAAAAACTCCGAGACTGGTAAGAAAAGGGACGGACAAACACAAGGTCTTCAAATATGGCTGAATTATTCACTGCCGACAACGAAGGGCTTTTACGAGGGCCCCTTCATGTCTGTATTATCGGCACAAAAAATTGATAAAAACAGAACGAAACAGGCATCAATATGAGCGCACGTCCCTCTGGTTTCCTGTGAGAGCTCGACATAGCATGTACTATAGTAGCTCGGCGAACGCCGCTAGGGAGTCGAAAAAATGGCACCGCCCGCCGGTGCCATAGCTATGGCAGATGATCCATTTTTTGGGGTTTTTTTTCATTTGAACGGAAACCAATGCCAGCGACATTCGTTCCAATCTGGGAGCAGCCTGACTCGGGCTTAACGCCACACTTATCGAAGCATGTTGGTTAAATGGCGCAGACGCTCAAGTGCAGCCGTTAAGAGAAACCATTTGGCAGGACGGCAGGACCAAGTGATCGCTGAGTGGAGCGGTTCCCGACTACTCAAATGGCGAGAGTCCGTGCTGCCAATGGCCTCAAAGCACATCTTTCGCGTAATTGAGTCGCCACCGAACTGACTTATAAAAGGACTTGGATCTCATGCATTGTATGACATACGGTAGAAAATCCATCCTGGCAACCGCTCCTGTCTTCTTCGTCGTTCCAAAACCGAAAGAATGTCTCTTCTCGCGCCGCTCAACGCTGCTTCTTCGTCCTCGCAAAGTCCCGCGTGCGATCGTCTCCACCCACTGAAAATGTCCCAGGCGCGACAGGATCGCCCTCAATCCGTCATTTCTCCAACTACATTCCCCAAAATGAGCTGCGAGAATGCCTCATTCCCCTATGTCAGTTCTACAATGGGTATAAAAGTTGAATTGGTCTCTTCAATACTGGCTCCCCCGGCATGGTCACCGCACGGGATCGCACCTGGTGCATCCGGCCGTTGATAGCTCTCTCGGATCCCACCTGTACTCGCCGTCGATGCCTCGGAGTGCTTGACGTCCTCGGCGAGGACGAGGTCTCCTTCTTTTGACTTGACTGTCGCTACGACAATGCGTTTCATGTGCTGGACCGGAGTTGAAGCAAGTACGCCCTTACGCCACCTCTTCCAAAGTGGTCCAGCAGCCGCTGACGATGCCTCCAGCGCCACTGAAGCCTACTCCTGGCCAGATGGCTGAAGGTCACTCCGCAGCTGCAAGTTGGAAGAGCGCTGTCAGCCGTTTTCCTCGTCAGGAAATGTGCCGGAGTCAACGTTTCTCGCTCGTCAGGAGACGCATGTAGGATCATGAGGGCGGTCTTGAATTAACAACCGCCACACTCTGCTGGAGAATGGTGGTAAGCTCCTTCAAATCTTCGGCAGTCTTCGTTCCTTCCACAACGAATACCCTGAAGACACGAACTCACGGTGCACGCAGGCGTTCCGCACCGCCCCACCGGAGCGGCTCGCTCTACGATGCCAGAATTTCCATCTGAATCCGTAGCTCGGAGGTAGCGTTCGTGCACTTTGCCTGTCATCGTGAGCACGTTCCAGAAGTCACTGAGCTGCCGGAGGCTGTTTGAGTCGAAGGTCGCTGAAATCACAGTACTTGACCACCCACGCGGCATTCCCTCGCCTGGTCGTGAACCTCTGGAAGGCCATGAGAAGGCTGGAGTAGCCAGACATGTGACCAACTCTACGACGTACGGCGCGTGTAACTGCGCAGGTGAATCAGTGCGATGCACACCCCGCCTATGCCGTGTCCATACTCTTGATCCAGAGTGGTTCGCTAAAACTCACTCCATACTATTTCCCCTAAACGGTCTTGCAACTCATTTACGCTCTGCGGGAAGCGGAGCTGCTTGGAAAGGCTAGATCGCTCTGGACTTCTTGACCGAGCTTACAGACGTTGCAGCGGTTGGCATCGCCTCTTGACGGTCTGCCGGAGCTCTGGAACCCAGCAGACGTTCTCGCCGCTGTGTTGCGGTGTCCCTGTATTCCTCCATGATGGCCGATGCATGCTGTCTATCAGGGGTACTTGTACGCGGAAATTGCCAGTAGGTAACGGTAGTGCTTGTGACTTCTGCTGGTTCCAGTGTCTGTCTGAGTCGTCCTCCGGAGTCGCAGCGCTGGTCGGCATACATCGCGGGCTGACATGAGCAATAACGTTGGATTGCACGTTTTCAAACTCTGCCTTCCACTGAGTCTGTTGGTCTCCATTGGTGTGTAAGATTCCTCTTGCGGTTCGTTTAATCCAAAGTAGCTCTGCTTTCTCAGTTCATCTGTGGCCAGATGGACCCCCCGTTTTACTTGGCTGTAGTTCTGCAGTTCTTACAGAACCTCAAGCAGTCCACGCTGTAACTCGAAGAACACGTTCAGATTTGCTTTCGTATCGCTCTAACTCCAAGAGGCGGTGTCGTTTCCTCAGTTTGTATATGCTATGACAGCGATGGTTTGCACTCGTTCCTTCTTCTGCTACTTCGATCGGCGTTTTTCGTTTGTGGCGTCGCACTTGTGGCGGCCGGCCCGGTCTTCTAAGAGCCCAGCCAGGGCCCTTCCACCATCGTTGTCCCTGCCTTTAGGTCCTCTACCGACATTCCTCGAGAGGTTAAATCAGCAGGGTTGTCTGACCCAGGCAGTGGTTCCAGCTTCTTGGTTCCCTCCCTGGTTGAATTTTCGATCACCCTATTATGCAAATGAAAGGCTTCACCTGCCAGGCCGAGCCCTTGATGCAATGGAGAGCGATTGTGCTGCCGGACCCGTAGGCACGCCTCCTGGAACTCCAGTATCGCTTCGAGGAATTTTGCCAATTCGGATGCCATCTGATCAGCCGCCATAAGCTCGAGACGAGAGGAAGCACAAACCGTTTATATGAGCTCCTCTGTTGTTCGAGCGAACACCAGGACTGACGTCCACGTTTCCATCCATGTAGTCAACCTCAGGGTAACGCAATGAGGTTCCGTGGGCGAGAGGGCTAGCGTCACAGAAGACGTGAAGTTGTACGGTATTTGGCTCGCTGCTTGCGTGTGCTCATGATGCACCAGTTCAATACAGAATGTCTTCTATCTGTGGAAGCTCATTACCTGCATTTTGCCAGTCTCCTGAGAGGTCTTCAGGAAGTACCCACTGTCCCAATGGAGTGCCGCGTTCCCTAACAAGGCGCCAGAATAAATCTTCACTCTTATCTGCAAAGGGTGCTACGAGCCCGAGTGCAAGGTCGAAAACCCTTGTCTCGGCAGCGCGCAGCATTCCCCGCTTCGTCCTGTCATTACTGTCGATGAAGTTCCGGATGGCTTTTGTCGGAACTTCTCAATAAGGTGTCATTTGTACATCCCGTCTCCCACTTCAAACCAAGGACCCACTCTGGGTTCTGACAAGTCTGTTGCCAGGCTACCTTGGCTACCTCCGTCGATCACTTCCTGGAGTCTCGCTTGGGCTGCAGCCCATTTCGAAGTGTCATGTGCCACGGCTGCTCACGATTTGGTCGGCGTTAATGAAGGTGCCGGCGTCCTCTACTGTCTGGAGTCCCAGCCAGTCATCAGCATAGAGGACACCGAGAGAAGGATTTGCGGCTTCTTTCATTCCACCATCTCCACGCTTTGCGGGTGATGCTGAGAGTTTGTTGGGCCGGGAATGGACACAGCCGAGGTTCCAAACGCACGCGGGTCATCAGCAGCTCATCCTGCAACCTGGTGTCTCCAGCCCGGTACTTCAGAGGTGTCAACCATAAAACTGCAGTGCCGTCACGATCATCAGGCTGCACGCTTACTGCCATAAAAGCCTGCTCTATACCGGCTGTGATAGCGATAGGGTATGTTCGAAGCGGCATAAAATCTCGACCAAGTTGGCGTTCACCTTTTGGCCTTTTCTAGATGACTCATCCAGTGAGGCAACTCCTTGGCGAATGTGATGATGCATCGAGACACTACTCTTGGGTTTTGTGGTTTCAGAATCCATCTGAATCACTGCCTGGTGAGGCATGTAATGAGACGTGATGAGTTGATCCGAGGACCCTGAGATGGTTTCTCCGCCGCCACCAGCTGCAAGCCAGCACATGGCATTCATAACCACTCAAGAGAGACTCGTTTCAGTGAGAGTCGCTTCTGCAGCCCGAGACAGCTACAGCGCTATTGTTCGTTATCGTTCAGGCTCGCCTACGTTTGATTTCCAAGGCGAAGCTCACACTCATATCGTCCGTTTCACTTTTGCAGTGTAGTCTGTTCAAACTCATTCCAGACCAGCGTTTTGTTCTTCACCCGCGTGCATGCAGGCCATTCCATTGCTCGGCGCTTTCCAGGGACCACAAAAGCTGCTCGCGGTCTTTCCTCAACGTTTTCGCAATTGTCCAGTTGCAGGCGTGCAGACCATCGCCTGCGTAGATCCAGTAAGAGAGCTATTGCAGCGATGCGGTCCCTGAAAGTCCAACTTCAGGCCGCAGTGTTGAATGCAACGGCATGCATCTCTCGGCGCTTGACGCACCCACAGCGCCGCAGTAGATCTCTGTCGGTCGTGACTCCTTCCACAGTTGGTCTGGCGTACGGCGTTGGGTGGCTTATCGCTGTTCGGTAGGCACGGTCGGGAATGGCTTGCATTCAAGGCGCAGCCTCCTTCTTGTTCGACGATCTGGGACAAACCTCCTCAGATCCTGAGCAGCGTGATTTGACAGCACTCGCGTCAGCGAATGGTAGGTTCGACCGCTTCGAAGAGCGTAATTCTCGCGGTCAGCTCATCAGCTGCATCTACCTTAACGACATACCATTCGCTGCTGGTATCGAAGTCGGTCTTCCGACCAGGTGTTCCAACGCAGGTTAGTCCTCGGCCTAACACCTTCAGATTTAGCTTACGTGAAATGTCTCTCGCGAATAAACGTGGTTCTGCAGCCGCCATCAAAGATAAGCACGTATGCATACACTGCGCCCATATCCGACTACCCAGGCCCCAGACCGGTTTGCGCAGAACAACTTCTGCATCCAGCAAGCCTGCAGCATTGCTGCCGGTGCTCTAGAACACTAGTAGTGATAGCTTCTGGTTTTCAGCGCGACCTGATAGAAGGTTTTCCGGTAGGATCCACCTGACCTTCTGCTGTGCGTACCGTCACCTTCTGCAGGTAGCGCAGGACAACTTCCTGCGACAATCCTTTGGATCTGTGTCCTCTCGAGCGTGCACCTCGAAATATCGCATTTCCCCAGCAAGCTTTCGTTTTCTTGTCCTTCAAAGAGATGTCACTGGTACAGAGCTCTGTATCGTGGAACGCGGTTCCGGCAAAGAAGCACTTGCTTACTGCGTCTTGTGCCTTGCGCACTGCAGAACCGAAGAGGATGGTAGAAGACACTTCCTGTTGTTGCTCTCGCAGGCTCGCTTCTCTTCTGCGGGCTATTATCGGATGACTCTGATCGATTTCTCTGCCTCTCGATCTCGATGAGTGGTATTCCTAGCAGAGTTTCCAACTCTGTCTTCCGGAAGACGTCGGGCTGTTGGAATATCTTCCAGCTCGTTCTGTTGGCATCGGGTGGCCGGCGCACGCGGCTGTGAAGGCCGGATGAGGGAGACTGTCTCTTCCAGTGACGTTGGTGGTGAAATAGTGTCGAGGTCATGTTTCCTCATCTGGAAGACCACCCTCTTTCCTAGTGGCCAGCACGTCGGTAATAGTCGATCAGCAATGTCAGACGGGCAGTGCACTGATGATATATCGTCAGCATGGTCGAATACGTGTTCGATGCGACTCCAACCCTCGAAGACCTCTGCGTGGGCTTGCACCTGACCAAAGGCGCTTCTCGGCCCGCTTGTGTCGGTTGAGGTAATGCTTTGAAGATCGCGAAGCTTCGAGAAGATGTTCCTTCTGGATTAGTCGCGCGTCTCAAATTGTCTTGTCAGAATTCTGGTCGCTCGTTGTAGTGGGCGTCCGTGGCCGGGAACACGGCGATGGAAGCCTCAGGTCCGCTGACCAACGTCTTCGTCTGCAGACTTCTGCCGTTCTGGCAGATCATCATTGTCGTTTACGGCTCGTTTGACCTATTGCCAAAATGGCTGCCGCTCCGAAAGATCGCCGTTGAATGGCTGCACCTGCGAACCTCAGGAAGCTTTACACCGCTGCATTTCCTCGCCTCTTTCTTCGTTGTGGAAGTAATTGCCGATGCTGCTGGGCGCGGCGGTACATTTGAGCGAAGTTGCGTCGCTCGACTCTGAACAGACTCAAAACGGAAGTAGTCTGTTCTTCGCACTCCATCACTGACAGGTATTCTGCCTCCAGATCTCGCATCTCGTAAATGGTTCGGTCGGTCGTGTCGGAGCTGCCGAGTTCTTCGTGGTCGACGTCCGGTTTCGGAAGAGTCGCTTGAGTTGTTCCACGTCGGTAGACCGAAGAATGGTGGTCGCCTCTCGAGGTTGTGCCGGGTGTTTTGCGCTCGTCCGACGTCCTCTTCGTTCTTATTGCTCCATATCGTTCAGGTTGGTAATAATCGGTAGTTGAGAGAATTTCTTGCCTGGTCCGTCGTTCGAAGGTCAGTCCGGGGCGACCTGATCGTTCCACGGTTTCTTAGGGTCGTTCCTGGCTTGAGTTCCCGGGTTTCGGCACCATCTTTTGCGTAATGAGTCGCAATCGAACTGAATTACAAAAAAGGACTTGGTTTAATATTTACATGACCGCGGTAAAATCCATCCTGGCAACTGCCCTGCTTCTTCGTCGTTCCAAAAACCAAAGAATGTCTCTTCTCGCGCCGCCAACGCTGCTTCTTCGTCCTCAGTCCCAGACACGATCTCGATTCACCGAAAAAATGTCCCAGGCGCGGAGACAGGATCGCCCTCCACTAGTCATTTTCTAACACGCCTCCGGCAAAATGGTTCATCGCCGGAAAAGGTGGGTAACGTTGGTGAATATGTGAAACGTCTCAATTCCTACTCGAGTTTGATTACTGAATCTCTGTTCCTTGT
>JAZHYW010054372.1:0-82087 GCA_037355805.1 Ixodes ricinus | reverse complement strand
TTGTCTGTGCATATCGATTTCTTTGTGTACGCTTTTCAAAGGAGTACTTGTGTACGGTGACACGGAAGCGACTGTCACGAGACCTTCTTGATTGTTTATTTCCTATATCCCCTGTACCGCTCCATGTATCAGGATAGCGCTGGGCCGGGACGTGCTGTGCCGCGTAAAAAGAAATGCTAGGTACGTGGGTCGGTGAGGCGCACACCAAACTACATACAGAACAGACACCTTGCCTGTTAAAGCGTGGTTGATCGGAAAACGTGTCTCCGGTGCCGTGGGAGTGAGAACTGCTGTCTGTGCAAGACACCGGAGACTGTGGAACACGTATTCCTTGACTGTTGGGACGCTATCCTGTTTTGGGACGTGCTCCAACGCACGCTCGAGAAAGACCTCCCGCTTACGGCCCGTGGAATTCGGTTCTTGTCAGTGGAGAACGTGTCTCTCCTAGCCCTCGTCATGTTGCTCGGTCTACACGCCTTGTGGAAGTGTCGCATGGCAGTTCGACATGCGGATCTAGATGTCCGCCCGGTACGCCTCTACTTTATAGAAAATGTCCGCTTGGTATTATCCGTGTACCAGAAGGTGTGTCCGGACTTGGAATGGTTGCCCGTTTTCGAGAGGCTGACAATGATTAGAAATTTTTAGCCTTTTGCACCGCCTGGCGGAAGGCCGACAGGCGGCGTTTTATACCCATAAACATGGCCAGTGACCACTCACCCATTTCATTGAATTAAGTGAATGTGTAATCGCGACGATCTGGTGCTCGCGCTTCTAGCCTTCGCTGCGGTACAACATAAGGTGAAACGAAGTATAGTTTCGGGTGGGTGCCGATGAGTGATGCAGGAATTTTAGCCTTTTTATGTTGTTGTTTTTTTAAGATTTTTACGATGTGTATTTTATATTTTCCCAACTTGTTTGTGTTGTTGCCGGTAATATATACCGAGCTGCAGCGGAAATAAAGTTCAGTTGTAAGTTAGCGCTGTGTCTGTGTCTCCTTCTCTGTCCGTTGTCCTGTCGCGCTTTTTAATCAGTCCTTAATATGCTGAAATCATGATTTATGACTGCTTTTCCGCTAACATTTCTTCATTCCTGAGATTCTAGCGGATACATACGCGCGCCGTCTCACACAGAAACAGAAACTGTATATAGGTCATATTTATTTCGTAACATGTTTCATAAGCCGCGGATAGAACGAACATTATTTTCGCCGCAGTCTTAGCCGTGGACTTAAAATAGTAGTAGTGTGATATTTAGAGGAAACATAATACAGAAGTATGGTCTGTTTCCCACGAGGGAGCATCTTCGTCACCCTAATCTCGCACAATCAGCTTTTTGAAGTCAATAATAGTTTTTGTTAATTGATCGGGCTGCCAGCTCCGAGTACCTTCTTCTAACTGTGCAGACTATCATTTCACATAATCGCCTATGATAACAATAGGGAGTCTAGTACCTTCTGTTTATAACAGAAATAATCACTACAAGTAGTGATCGCTGCACTAAATGTTAAGTTCATGCTAGCGTCCGCACGTAAAAAGCGAGTTGGTGATCGGTGCTTCTTATGCGTTGCAGATGTGCTTACCTTTGGGAATACTGCCTGGTTTATGCTCTTTCCTCCGTGTGTGTCATCGGTTTATGATAACAATGCGGGAGTTACGTAATCTTTTCTTTGCTGACCACATTTGCTCACACTTTGTCTCACCGAATAAAAACGTATGACACAAGTGAGTATGTGCGCACTGATAGGGTACTCCCAATTTAAGGTACTCACCACGTAACATCTTCGTATAACTTTACACATGAAGAAGAAGCAATAACATTACCGAAACTCGCGCACGAAAACTATGTCCAAAACACTCAAATATGACACGCGAACCACGTGTTTTATAATAAAACAAAACAAAGACACGTCTAATCGGTTCCTCTTATAGGTTAGAGATAAATTAAGCTACTCGGATGCTCGTTCAATCATTAGGCAAACAATCTAGAGCGCAGTAATTATATTCACAAAATTACAAGAGATATGAAATTGAAGCAAAAACAAAATGCGGTACAGGTCACAGATTGCTTTCTTTTCGTTTTCGAACCAACTTCGCTAAAAATCCGTCATTACCTTTCGCTTCCAACGTTAGCGTCGCAACAGCCCAGAACAGGATTATGAGAACCATCTTCGCAAAAGTGACGGTCCGGAATAAGGAGTGCCGCTATATGTCGACTGGAGGGGCAACGAACCTGCTTGCCGCACGTGCGTGCACACAGGCATGAGGGCCATAGCGCAGACAGCCTGCTGTCACCGATAACAAACTGTACCGCCCCATATTCCAAGATGTCATAATTCATGAATGAAATGAGGTATTCGTATGTGCAGACACGTTCGTTACACAGTGAGTACTAGAGATGTGTGGTCATAAAAGCATCGGCACATGACACAATCACTCGAGTGAGTGCGATGAGGCACAAAAAAGGAATACAACGCACACCCGAGAACAACATATCAACATATGGAACTTCAGAGGGTTGAAACTCCGACCAAAAACAGCTTTGTAACATTGTTTTAAAGCAGGAATCTGCGTTTTTGAGCAGGTGTGCAGCAGAACCATGTATAAGGCTGAGGAATCCGTGGCGTTAGCAGAAGCTCACTTCGAGGTGTACATAATACAGGACTCGCGAGAGGAAAAAAATTAATAAAACGTGACCAAGGTAACAAAGAAAGAGAGAGCGGCGATTGACAAACGAAAAACAACCCCATCTGTCTGTTTCCGCTATTTGTTTTTACCTGACTTTAACTTCAAATAAAGACCGTTTGAAGTGACTTGGGAGCAGGGAAGAGTCACGTACAAGTGTTGGCGTAAATTTGAAACAATGAAAGAGTAAGAACAGGCGAGCTGGTGAATGATTGCCATACTTCAACCCGAGACATGCAAACAAAAGAAAGAATGACAGGAACATACCAGTACTTGCACAGCCTCAAAATCAGCAACTCTGCTGAGTTTGAGATGGTTTGTGTGCATGTTTTTTTGTTTTTGTGTTTTGGTGTTCTTTCGTGTCTCGGAGAGGAGAATGAAAAAAAAAAATGAAAGACGTTTACAATTCTCTGTAATGTCGAATTAGAGCGCAGCTCTTGAGGAGGAAGGAGGTGGAGGATACGGAGGAGGGTACGCTCCCCTCCCCCTCCCCTTTACCTCTCCTGCTCCCCACCCATTTAGCGGGAAATTTTCGCTAAATTTCACGAAACTTTTATTGCTAAGTAAAGCTGTGAAATTTTTTCCGCTCATATTTAGCGGGGAAACATTTCCGTTAAATTAGCGGGCAAATCTTCCCGCTAAATTTAGCGGGGAAAGTTCCCGCTAAATTTAGCGGGGAAATTTTTCCGCTAATTTTTTTCCGCTAAACTTAGTGGTGAAATATATCCGCTTAATTTAGCAGGAAAATTTTTTTGCTAAGTATAGCGGGGAAATGTTACCGCTACCTTTAGCGGGGAATACGTTACCGCTAAATTTAGAGAGAAATTTTCAAGCTATTTTAACGTGAAACATTTCCCCGCTAAATTTAGCGGGAAATTTTTCCGCTAAATTTAGCAAGTAATTTTTCACGCTAAATTTAGCGGGAAAATTTTCCTCTAAATTTAGCGGGAAAATGTTACCGCCAAGTTTAGCAAAAACTTTCCCACTATATTTTGCGGGAAATTTAGCGAAAAATGTTTCGCTAAATTTAGCGGGAAAATTTAGCGAACATTTTCCGCTATATTTAGCGGGGAAATTTTCCCGAAATGCAACGAGTGGTTAGGCCCGCTTCGCATTATTCCCATAATCCAACGCGTGCGGTTACGCCGATGCCGACGGCGACGGCGACGGCCGCTCAAACCGGAAACGGGCGCCTAAGAGCTGCGCTATAATATTTCAAACGCCCGTAACTTCCAGTTCATGGCGATCATTTCTTGCCAATACCTCTAGCCCACCAATACCCATGCACTGCGATTTTCTTGATGAATAATGGACGGTGCTGAAGCTTGGACTGCGGCTAACCTGTTTGTAACGAACAACTAAAAATAATGTACATTTACTCGCTCCAGAAACCTTCGATACGTCAGGATTCTGCGTCGCCCCCCCCCAATAACGATAGAACCATCGTACTTAAAACAAAATAAATAAATAAATAAATAATATTAGGAACACTACAGTCACACGCGTGATTATTTCCGAATCGCCTAAAACTGTAGAATAAACTCTAGGATCGGTTTTGAATTTCTATTGTTTCACGGATGCCAAAAATTAATATTTTTGGCATCTCATTTTATTAATAAAATTAATAAAATAAAATTAAAGGGTATACGCGCGAAAAAACGAAAAATCAGCGACTATCAGAATCACTGACTCGGAGGACGTAGCCAAAATGATAAGGTAGTCTCGATCTACCGATGCCACTAACTTCAAGCACAATCTCGTATTTTCAATGGCTGAAACACATCCGATAGAATGCAGATATTTTGACGAAACATCGTTTAATCTCTTTTTTAGTGGTTTAGAAAATAGTTTTTCTGCAATTCACTTCAATACGAGGAGTATCAGTAACAAACGAGACGACTTGGAAATATTTCTTGATTCTTTAAATGTTCGCTTTGACGCATTACTTTTTTCGGAAACTTGGGTTCCAGATCATGCTGAGACACCTTACTTTAGTGATTATAAATGTGCCAGTTTGGGTCGACAAAGTAAAAGAGGAGGGGGCGTTGCCATCTATTTGAAAAAGGATATGTCATGGTATGTTGTTGAGGATTATTCCATGATTACAGCTGACGTCGAGTGCCTTGTCATACAATCCGAAACTGTTGCCATTGTGGTTATTTATAGACCCCTGCAAGTAGCAAAGAAGTTTTTCTCTGCTTTTTAGAAGGTTTGCTAAATTTTCTTTGTTCGTTCCCCAAACCATTTTTTATTATGGGCGATACAAACATTGACTTACTCAAATGTGATAGCTATGCAATCGAGTTCAATAATCTGTTATTCACTTATGGTTGCTCAAACACTGTGACACTGCCCACCCGAGTGACCTTGGAAACATCAAGTTCTATTGACATATGTATAACTAACCTCAACGCTAGGGAAGTTACGTCTGGTGTATTTACAAATGATATCAGCGACCACATGCCAGTTTTCTCTCTAACATCTTTCTCACGGGGCAAAAATACAGCTGAACGTGAAATCTACTCCTACCGACGAATAAACGACGAATCGCTGGAGAATTTTCGCGCTTTGATCGATCAAACATGCTGGGAAAGCGTCCTTTTAGAACACGACCCAAACCTTGCTTATGCAAACTTTTCTCGAAAATTTAAGATTTGTTACGATACTGCATTTCCGCTTATACAAGTAAATAGGCGTAAAAACAAAGTCCGAAAGCCATGGATCACCAATGACCTATATAGACGAATTAAAAAAAAGGATAAAATGTACCACAATTTTGTTAACTGTAGAAACCAAAGCCTTCTCACGGAATATAAAAAAACAAGGAATAAATTGAACACCGATCTGAAGAATGCAAAGTCAGAATATTATCAGGGCATATTTTCAGGTGTGTACAATGACCCTCGAAAGATATGGGAAACTGTAAACACAATCACTGATAGGAAGAGACGCGTGCAAGGAATACAAAATATTGTTGTCGATGGAAAAAAAGTAAGTGGCCAGGAAATGACGAATCTGATGAATATGCACTTCGTCAACGTTGGTTCACCAGACGCCAGTTTTCGAAACTGCGAGTCACATGAAACTTCTTCGCAACGCTGTGCCACAGAGACCACAACTAGCCTATCGAATACGATAATGTTATCACCAACAACATTATACGAAGTGGAAAAGCTTATACATAAAATAAAAAATAACGCTGCAGCTGGGGTAGATGATTTCAAATCAAAGCCTGTCAAATATGTCTCTCAACAAATAAGTAAACTTTTGTCACATATAATAAATCGCACTTTAGAAACTGGTATATTTCCAGACGAACTAAAAGCTGCGAGAGTTACCCCGATCTATAAAGGAGGAGAACAGCTTCTACAGAACTACAGACCAATCTCGGTTTTGCCTATTTTCTCAAAAGTGTTTGAGGGGGTCATAAACATAAGGCTAGAGGGCTTTTTGTCTAAACACGATGTTATAAATAAATGTCAGTACGGCTTTCAAAAATCAAAATCATCAGAAGAAGCACTAGTTGAGGTAAAAGATAAAATTATAAATAACATTGAAAATAAACTGTACACCTTAGGCCTCTTTCTAGATTTCAAAAAAGCATTCGACACTATTCAACACGACATACTACTAATCAAACTTCAACAATATGGCATACGTGGGGTTGCCCTGACCTTAATAAAAAACTACCTTGAGAATCGCTCGCAATTCGTACACACCAATAACATTTCTTCAACTATACTCAAAATTAAGCACGGTGTTCCACAGGGGTCTATACTAGGACCTTTATTATTTCTTCTTTACGTTAACGATATCACAAATGTTCTAAACTCCCCGGAGCTTGTCATGTACGCGGACGATACTAATGCATTTTTTACTTCAGCTTCTAAAGCATCCCTAGAATCAATGGCAAACAGCTATTTGAAGCATCTCTCATTATGGCTTCAAAACAATAAATTACAACTAAATGCAAAGAAAACAAAATATATTATTTTCTGTCCTGTAAATAAACTCGACAACACTAAGGTGACTATATGTTTTAAAAATGAGATTATAGAGGAGGTTAGCGAACAAAAATTTCTCGGCGTGTGGTTCAATCGCGAATTAAATTGGAATACTCACATAAATAGGCTAAGCACCGAGCTATCCAGAGCCGTTGGATGTATATACAAGATACAAAATCTTATACCTCTTTGGCTAAAAAAAAATTTGTATTACTCACTATTTTTCTCAAAACTTTATTACTGTATTTTAGTTTGGGGAACGACATCGACCACAAATTATAATAGACTGGCCGTCCTACAGAAAAAAGTTTTACGACTTTTTGAAAACCATAAAGGTAACGCCCAAGATCTCCCCACCGGTCCACTATTCAATAAACATGGCGTACTCAAAGTCAATCAAATCTATTATTTTAAGCTATTACAAAAAATACGCAACGAAAACCTTTATATGATTTCGCCAGATGACAGTAAACATTACACACTTCGACACACCCATAGACGACCTCCTAAAATACGCACCAATTACGGGAGACAAACAAAACGTTTTCAAGTCGCCAAAATTTTAAATAGTACAGAGGGATTAGTTGATTTTAAATATAATATACTACAATTTAAAAAAAAGCTAAAAGAAATCTTGGTGGGCAGTGACACTGTGTTGGGAAACCTATGCAATTTCATAAATCATATTCATATTTGACATTTTATGTTTTGGTGTTTATGTATTTCGCTCAGACTTTTAACCTTTTCTGACAAAACCGTTGTGTGATTGCATGTTTCACTTGTTTCTATGTATACCGTTTACATTGTGTTGTCTTGACGGTAATTTTTAGCGTGAAGTTTTGCACTATTTACCAATGCTGTACTAGAGCTGTAAGGGGGCAGAGACCTCGTCAGGCATCACGCCTTTAGTCTCTGCCCACCTCCCGACCCGATCGAAGAAGAGAAAATAAAGAATAATAATTAACACGTGAGACAGGTCACATGTCCTACTTCATGCCGAACAAGAAGAATATAAATATTCAAAGGAAGTTCGAATATTCATATACCTATTCCAACCTTTAGATCCCACAAATTTCGTTCTCCTTCCGACGAGACGGTGTTTCTTGCGACGTACAATATGTCAAAAAAAAAAAAAAAACTATATATTTTTTTTTCTTTTGTTAGATTTAACGAGCTTCGCAACCGGACTGAAGATTGTGAATGTGCTCTTTTGTGTCTCTATCATGCTACCGCAGCTCGAGACTTTTCTGGGTTAAACTTCGAAATCAGCAAATATCTGAAAAGAACAAAGAACGCAGGTGAGCTCCTTCTGTTGCAAGATTTGTTGTCGTCGAGGGGTGAAGGGTCGGCTGGAGGCGGGGGAGAGTGCGGTTTTCGCTTGGTTCACATAGCTTTGACGGGATTTCCGACTATCTTGTCGGGTAGCCGGCGGCGAGCCGTCTGCTGGTGGTGTGGTGTATGGGTGTAAGTCAGTCAGTCTGGCTCGGTTCCGCCAAACTTTGCGGCGGCATGTTTTTTGTCAATCTCTCTCCTCTCTGTGTGGACGGCTATTAATTGTTGTTTAAGTGGGAATAAACTCGGCTGCGTTTGAAATTGGCTTGTATAATATTTTATATCTCCTTGTCTCGTGGTTCAGATTGTGATATAAACTATTTGAGTCGGCTCAAGACACTTTCGGCATCGACCCGAAATCCGAGCACTATGATTTGCCAATTCAAGATGCCACACTGCACGTAAACCTATTTTTCTGTACTGAGGCCAGTGTCTACCTGGTCTGACTGTCGCTTTTCACGTACACGACGCCTCGGTTGCAAGAGCGAAGTAGACTACCCGAACTGAACTGCATAAGAGATTTAGTTCCATAAATATATCTACACAATTATGTATTACCGTGGGGACTTTGCGTGGGTGCGACACTATGCAGAATAGTGCTTGATAAAAGGTACTTTTAAAGCGCTACATAGGTGGTTGACCATTTATGGACTTGTCGAAAAGATGCTTCGTGGCTGGTCATCTTCATATAGAAAAGCCCCTCCCCCCTCTTCCACTCCTGAAAGTTTGAGCCCATTCGCCCACTACGCAGAGCTCCTATATGCTTACTCTTTCTCGAGAAATGTTGAACTTGATTGAATCCCGATACTTGAGCGACACGGTAACGACATTGTGCGTGTTCTCGTCTTGTTTTTATTAAAAAATGCAAGCACGTTAGCGTCGCGTTGTCAATTTAAATCTTGTTATCACCTCAGAGATGAGGCCCAACGTAGTGTCTTAAAAGCGCCCGAGTGCGGTAGCTAAGATAAGAAGAAAATGGAAGAAAAGTGAAAAATACGATCCCCGACACGCAAGAAACAAGCCAGTTTTTGCCTTGAGCGTTCTTACAAGCTGTAGTGGGTTTCTGTCGATCAGACGTTAGAAAAAACGTCATCTTATAAAATGTCAACAACTTGTCATAACGCCTGCTTTTCTCTGGTGATTTTCTTTTGAATATTGGCCGCACTTACGATAGAAGTCAAAAACGTATGTCGCCTACACGAGGCTTTTCTGTAACTTTTCGTTCGTAAGCTACAGCTGTTCGAGTGAAAAGCAACAGCCGTTTAAAAAGACCAATGCTTTACACTTTGGCTAGTCATTTCAACAAAGTTTCGGAGGCTTAATACGACTTTTGCTCTACTACAGATAAGCTGCCATCAAATAATGCAAAAACAACCCCGCGAGCACTTTTATACTTTTTTATTTTGTCAGGGCATGCCGTAGCGTTTGTGCTGTTTCAGCAGCAATGCATAAATCCCATAAATACACGAAAACGAACACGAACACAAACGCCGCAAGCACTCACACCTGAATCACAGTCCCGTTGACAGTTCCAGAGCCTTATAAAACCTGCTTGTGAGGTAATCATTTGGCCCGTGACCATGCACCTTGCGTGTTGCTAGGTTCGAAGTAACCGATCTCCTTCACGGGAGTCTGTCAAAAGGAAAAAAAGTGTTTCAGTTCAGTGCAGGACTCCTATCTCTTTTAAAAAAGACATTGGTACGCAACGAATACTAGATTCCAGCGCGAGTCACGCTAAACACAACATTCACACCAAAAGCGGCTCACTGAAGGAGATCATTATCGCTTCTCACGCATAGCGCCACTGAGGATTTAGCTTGATGTCAGTGGTTGCTTCACTTTAAAATATTTATTTCGTTTTTCTTCCCTAGTTGACTGGTTTAATAGCGTCAGTAAAGTCGCAGCGGTCGCTTACAAAGTTGAAAACAGCAGGGCGCGTCTTTCAACGCACTGGCCTCGCACGCACGTGCCTTCAGTCGATGCTTCCTGACTGGCGCACGCGCTCGAGGTGCGCGGAAACGCCGAAGCGTTGTCGATGGTAGAAACTTGAAGCTCCCTTCACCGTTCTCACGTTGTGAGAGACACGCTATCAGTGAAGTGTACTTTGTTCAATAAAATGTCAACGGGAAGTCTGCCCGGCGTTTTCCTTGACTGTTGACCTACAGAACGTCAACTGAATATTTCAAGACGAAGTAAACAGAACGTCTTTCAGTGAGCTTTTCGATGGCACTGTCAACAGGAGCGAGCGAGGCTGGCTATGGCTGGGTTCTGAGGAGATTGCGTGCGCTGGACAGGACGGTAAATCGAGGGTCGCGGCGCAGCGCCGCTCCTCACACCACTCGCGAGCCGCCGGCGGCACTCGCTTCGCTGTTCCGATTGGGGGGCTGAAAAGAATAGCTAAAAAAACGTCTGGATTTCCCCATCAATCGTAGTGCCTCGTTTTCTTCTGACGTAGTCATCGCCTAGCGACGTTATCAGCATGATTGCACTTTGGACTTGCTATAAGCAGGGCACGCGTAGTTCGCTCTGGGGAAGAAGATTGTGCTCTCAGAGAGCGACAGCGGAGCAAAAGCGCGAATGGGCACGAAAGCGACGAGAAGCCGCAAAGTGGATTGTGTCACTTCCTGTTACGTGAACGGCTTTTGAAGTGTGCTACACGGACGTTAATGTGCTGACCACGCTTCACCGGTCGATGCGTAGATTTAACCTTTAGCAAGAACCTGTCGAGCATATCGCATTCAGTCGATCGCGGTGCACCACAGCGACCGTAAAGCTATAGGGTCACTGTGGTAACGAATGAGAGAGAAAATAAACACGATAACAACCACGAAGTTACGTGTTATGCTGTCTTTATTCAATCAATATAGCAATAACCATATAAATAATTATAGTTGTCAATATAGCATCCCAATACAGCTTCGCTGGTTATCCGTCTTCACGCAAAGTGGAAGAGAACACTACTAAGTTTTTTGTTTCTTTTTACTCCGGAGGCTGAAGAAAATCAGAAAATTTTCAGTGTAAAATCAACGAACTTTCTGTTGACCATGTCAAGAGGAAGTCTAAAGTCAAAAGAAAGTAGTCAAAGTCAACAAATCAAAACGTTTTCAAAAAAATAAAATCTAAAGTAATTTTTATATGGGGCGCTACAATGGCAAAAGCTTAAAAAACCAAACGAGGTCTCATCTCTAGAAAATCTCAAATGTGGCTACATGAAATTCGGCTGCCTTCAACATAAAAACCTGTTTGTTTTGCTTTTTATGTTTGGACTGCATTGAGCAACTGTCACTAGTCAGAATGAAGATGGAAACAATAGGTGCTTACGTCACGTGACACGAGTTTCCCCGCCATATTTAACGGTGAAACTGAATATATGACATGTCCGTGACGTTAATTTTTCAACTAAGTTTAGCGAGGAAACTGACTTGATGAATGGGTAACGTAACATCAAATTTTTCACAAAATTTAGCGGGAAAACTGGATTGGTGTATGGGGGAGCAGGACGAGTCACATGTACATCAACAATGACGTGATTGGTCGGAGTCATTTTGAGAGCACCTTTTAGTGCAGCCGAAACTTCATTTTGAAGCTGCAAAAATTACTTTTTGGAGCAAATGCACACCCTTCGATTGCATTCGCGATTAATCGATTCATGGTTTAATCGCGATTAATTTTTTAACCCGTTAGTCGGTAAAATTTTGACGAAACAAAAAGAAAGTAAAAGTAAACGCCTTTCACCACGCAGAGGTGGACAGAGTTACCTATGACATGACAAACTTTAGGTGAAATTTTTGCCTAAAGTAAACTGTAGGGCACGATTTGTAATTCAAGACAACCGCAGGAGGTCCCAGCCACTTCAACGCCGTTCGTGTGTCCGTTTGCTTTAGCAAAAACTATAGTGAGAACAAAAATGAAGGTCGCTCTTGCCGGAGAATATCAACGAACCTCTCTTACCTCGATGTAGCTGAAGTAATAATCTGCTGAGCGTCTTTGAACCGTTCTCCAATTCACATCGAGGTTGATTCGAAATCAAAATTTTATATTGCGGCGTTTATATTCAGCAAAATAAAAGAGAGAACTTTCTTTTGGTTTGTTTTATATTTTATGCATAGACATGTATGCTGCGAGACTGATTAATCGATTAATCATTCGATTAAAGGGTGGCGATTAATCGGGTTAAAAGTTTTAATCGTCGCCCAGCCCTAGTTGCCAACATCTGTTGGAACATCACTTCAGAATGAAAAAAGTGATTGAACCTCAATGAGTTAATTTCTGATAGTGATCAGGGTTCCTCTTTTGATGCTCGAGAATATTACTTATTACAATTTATGATAAGAGTCGATAGGACATAAAAGGAAAAACGTACGTGTTCCTAAATAATGCTCTAGTCAGCGTAGGTTTCATGTACAATGGGTAGCAAAAATACATCGAAAAGTGAATCATAGCGCAAAACTTCAATAGGATAAATCTCTTCCCTCTCCATTTTACACGATAGTTTGTTTAGCCTGTAAATATAACTTATGTAGCAATGCCAGCAGAGAACCAGCATATCCGCTAACGTCCCTACCTATAATAGACGACCTGCAAGTTTAATGAACTCGCTACAAACTCGAGACTTTGTATGATAAACTGCAAAAACTAGCACCCCAAAATATTATTAAACCTTACATGTTGCGCGTTAAAGGTGATACTGCCCTTTAGCGGCATAGGAACCAGAGTCACGTCAAAGTTCGCCGCTCTTTCGATCGACAGCTGCAAGGGAACTACCATGACTAGCGTATTTATTCAAATACATATAGACCCTCGTCTTCTCTTTATACCTCCGCTATTTTCTTTTAAACGAGAGATGAACTCACAATTAGGACAAAGAAATTCGACCCGTAATAATCCTGAGCATAGTTTGCGTGTCTATCGCGCTAAGCGAGCCGCTCCTCCAGGTCAGTCGCTGCTACCAGGACTTGTCACGTTACTAAAAAAAGTGCAGGAATTACGGTTACAGTTACTCAGGTGCAAATGTAACTTACATTACAATTACAATTACTCTTCCATAAAAGTAAGTGACCGTTACTCCAAAAAGTAATCCGTTACTTTCGCGGCGTTACTTTCAACTTTACTGCACTATTAATAAGAAACAAAGAACAGGGTTATGCAACTGTTTATTGGTTGACTGGGTCACACTTTGTTGATCTTCAAGCAATAGCTGACTCTCGAAGTTGCATCCAACATCTTTCCCCGCTTCTTTGTAAAGATGTCAGCCGCTACGCTGAATACCCCTCCACTGAGGCGCTGAATGGGAGCGCAGTATTATAGCGCACAAATGATTGACGCACCGCATCGTACCTCTGAAATGGGGCGATGGAGGTGCAATCTGCGTCCTGAGAAAACACGAGCTTCATTATGGGAGATGGAACTTGATGCAGTTGTCAGTTGCAAGCTCAAGTAATCGCTGGTGGAGTGGTCAGCTGCCGTCTTCCGGGTAGATGCGGCGCCAATCGTTGTTGTATATTATGTTCATACAGACTCCAGCGTCTGGAGGAAAGTACGTGTTCTCTCGCCTTATCAGGGATAGCGAAGAAAGAGTGAAGAAGAAAGGCGACGCACTGGCTTAGAGTGGGAGGGAGAGTGGAAAAGAAGATGGATTTTCAATAGCAAGAAACGTCAACGTGAGCAAAATGGCAGAAGGGAAGATATTCTTTCCTTTTTGTTATGCGTTTATGCGGAGTTTAGAAATGAATGTCGACCCGTTGTCGTCACGACATTCTATTGTTTTCGTCTCGAGGTCCGGTTTCTTCCCATCGAGTGTAGCTATGATGGGCAGACACTGATGGATAAAAAAAAAAAGATTTTAGGGCTTAGGCGATGCAAAGAAAGGCTTCGACAGATCTTTGTATGTGGTGTGTGTTGCGCGCGCAGCAGCGGGTTTTCAGTTGGAGCTTACCGGAACACTCCTTTCCTGAAATCGAAGGTGTGTTTTCCTGCGTTCAGGTTTGCCGTTTTTTCCACCACTAATAAAAAAGTAACGAATTACAAGTCAATCCCTTACATAAATAAGTAATGAAATTACTTACAATTACCCTAGAAAATAAGTAACGAATCCGTTACAAAATAACAGATAAATGTAACGGATTACAAGTAATTTCGTTGCTTGTAACGGATTACGTACAAGTCTGGCTACTAGCACTCCGGTGCAAAGCGGTGTAAGCTGACGTGCGCATGCTGGTGGGAGGCGCAAGTAGGCACGGTAGTCTGCAGCCAACAATCGCGTGATCTTATCAGGAGTACAAGACCCTGGTTCTGTTCTGCTCGCTGCGGCCGCAGTCGGCAATCCTACTCTTTTGCTGCAAGTTTTCTGAGAACCCTTAGTTCCTGACATCGCACGACATGGTCTGAAATTTAGACGATGTGATTCCCAGCATCAATGGCTCAGCCGGTTGATTGGCTAGCATCAAAGTGTGACATCATGGCATTCGTCATCTTCTTGTACGAGTTCTTTCATCGGCTGAACTAATCAGGTGCAGCGAATGTCCCGTGACTTGCGCTTTTTTAGCATGTGTGTTGGCGTGAAGATTCATATTCGTACAATTTTTCCTTCCTTCTTACTTCTCCGATTATTAGGGTCGACCAAAAATAAAACGTTAATTATTTTTGCTTTAAGCCAATCTCGGCACAGGTGTGGCGCAATTCTTAGCAAAAATGGCATTTTGGAGCAAGATGTAGCAGACTTTCCTTCATGGCGCAATTTGGCGCAAATGGCGCAGCACTTCCATCACTGCATCTCAAGAAGGTAGGGCAAGGGTAAGGCGGGCTGGGGAAGAGGAAGCAAATCGAGACGCTGGAGAAGAGAGGAAGAAATTTCCTTCTCTCTTTAGCGTTCCGTCTGCTTCCTCCTCCCCGGTCATCCTTACTCTCGCCCTACCTTCTTGAGTTGCAACGGACAATAGGGGAGCCTCTTAATGCAAAAACATTAACTGTCCCATGGAGCGAGCGGACGTCATCGGCTTTGAAGCCACGCCAAACGGCACATAAACTCCTTTCTCCCAGTGGAGTCGAAGTGAAGCCGCGGTCTGATGGCTCCCAGCTTTGAAGCCGCACGAAGAGCCCTGGCCAAACGGCACCTAATTTCCCGCTCCCAATGGAGCGCAGTGAAGCCGAAATCTGATGCATAGGTCCTATTGGTGGCTCGCGCGTCATAGTTTCCAGAACGAGGACCGCCAGCCCATGGCGCTGCGGGTCCACGCCGCCAGCGCACCGGTAAAAAGATACGTCTGGCCGCCGAGCGAGGCAGCGGCTCTTCCGCCGAGATCAGCGTGGCGAGGAGAGTTCGCGCTCGGCCGTCCACGCCAGTACGCCGCAGACGAACTAAAGGAGCGCAACAACGACATGCATGCTTTCGCATTCACAACTCATAAGAAGTGCTTAGGTGTAACTCGAGCCTTTTAATGCGAAAGCATGAACTGTCCCATGGAGCGAGCTGACGTCATCAGTTTGAAGCGCAAAACGGCACCTAGTTTCCGCGATCTGCTTCGGTTCCATTGGCTGGCGAGCGTCGACGGGGCTCCCATTGGCCGCTGCGGTCGTCACCTTCCACGACCGCTCACCCTATGGCACTGCGTGTCCATCAACGCGCCGTTAACACGAAGCGTCCAAGGTAACCAAGGGAGCACGCGCGCTGACCGGCGACGAAAAGTACGCAGCAGACGAAAAAGGAGCGGACGAGCGGCTTGCATGCTTTCGCATTCACAACTCATAAGAAGTGCTTAGGTGTACATCTAGCCTTTTCTTATACAGCTTCGATAAAACGAGCCCGTTTTCTAAAACGTGTTGCGATGAAAGGGCCTTCGATCAACCGTAGTAAACCCGAATTCGATGCTGCGTTGCTGTTTCCGCGGCGGCTCGGTGCGTCACTCCGTCGGCGCATGGCGGCGAATTTCGCCGGGCATGTGGGTGCGATGACTTTGAGCGGGTAAGACTGATTTTGTGGCAGTCAGTAAGAGCGGTTATTGGCCTTCGCATTTGTGAAACGTGTTTACAAAAAACTCTTAATAAGTGGAAACACCTTGCTCCACAGCACTAAGCCTCTCAAAATTTCCGGCGCACGGCACACGGACTAGTACCGCGAATTCGCGCCTGAAACATTTTACGGACCGGTTCCGAACGGTTGTTTTGTTTTGCTCCGGTTCAGGCTCAGTTCCAAAAGGCTCCGAGCATTTCGGTTCGGTTTCTGTTCCGGTCCGGTCAAAATAAGCGGTTCAATTCCGATTCCGGTTCAGTACCGGTTACAGTTCGACACCCTGGTTTTTGCGGTTGTCCCTTCACTACAGTACACCAGTGCGCTGTGAGAAGCGCATGCAACGAAGCTCGATAAAGGCCTGTCCAAACAGGACGCTTCAGAAATCGTGAGGCGACACGACTCCGGCAAAAATCGTGGAAGTTGAAGCGTCCGGCAGCCCGGCAGTCCGATATCTGTTTAAACACCACCACGCCAACATACAGATTTTCCTTCGCGTTTCCTCCGCCATTCGCGGTGACCTCGGCGCTCGTCAGACTTGACGTCACACGTCACCTGCTAATGGTGTCCATCTGTTCTGCCGGGGCATGCATCGTATTCCAGGACGTGTTCCAAAATTTACTCGCTCGTACTCCAGGGTAAGGGTTTTGTAACTGTGCGTTCAAAAACCTACCCGCATCCAGCGCCGCTCTGTGTTATCGCGTGACACGACCCGCCGAAGTGGCTCGGATCTATTCACACCATCTAGACAGAAGGCCTCCGCTCGCGTCATCACATTCAGATCGATCGAGGCGTGAGATTGGGCACGAGTGCTGTGTCAGTGCTCGACTGGGGCGCGTATACAATCAGCGCGTCGAAGGTCGGGCTCGGGCCCAATAGCCGAGTTAGCGCGATCCGACTCTGATGACGTTTCATAGAGGGAAAGGAGACCATGCGGAGGCCTTCTCTATAATTAGGTAAGATTTCGACACTGCCCCTCCCTTTCGCGTTTTCCCGTGAAGAGCAGCGGAGGCCTTGAGCGATTGACCGACAGCCAACAGAGCTTGTTAGTGGCTGTCCGAACTCGTGCGATAAGCATGATCAAGGCCCCCGTGTTGGACATGGGTGAAAATTTGACGGAGGAAACTCCCCCCCCCCCCCCCGGCAAAAGAAAAAAAACGGATGGAAGCGGATTGCCGCACGACTTATGTAGGAGTCGTGTCGCCCCACAATTTTTAAGTATCCTGTTTGGAAGGACCTTAACCTGCCAGAAGACCTCGCATATGAGAAATATTGTGCAACTTGCAAGTACTGTCAGTGTTTGACAGTGATTCAATTAAACAGTACACGCTAGAAATGATAAGTTCCGAAAATTTGCGCAAGCCTACCGTACCAGTATGACCGTGTAGCGGGGCCTGAGCTATAGTAGTTTAAAGGGGCCCTGCAACAAATTTTTGACTGGTTTTTGATTTGCACCAAACCCACGGTGTAAAATAATACTCTTCAGGTGAGTACAGCGCGCTCCTCGCGACGTGCCGATAAAGTTCGCTTTTCACTCTCTCTCTTCTCTCTCACTATGGTTTCAAGCGGCGCCGGCAGATGACTCGTCGACCAGTGGGCACGGCACAAGACGGCTCGTGCCAGAGCCGTTTATTCAGAGAGTTTGGCCATACATTGGTTTGGATAGGCGAGCATCTCGGGGCCAACCACAGGCCGCGAAACAGCCCCTAGCGGTGGTCGTGTGATCTAAATATGTGACACGACTATACTTCGTTTCACCTTATGTGCGAGCGAAGGCAAAACTGGAAGCGCGAGCACGGAAGCTCCGTGCGTTCAGGCTTTGCTCGAGCGCGCGAGCTGGGGAGAAATCCAAAAGCGCTGGTCTCGCGCTTCTAGCTTTGGCTTCGCTCGCAGATAAAGTGAAACGAAGTATAATTTGAGCCGTGCCGAGCGGAACTCCGCGTCTCAAGACGCTCGCGCACCCCACCCTTTGCACTGTTTTCTTTCAGCCAGTCTCAGGACGCTGTTCTAGCAGTGCAGACAAAGGCATGGGCACGAGCGCGTGGCTTTGGAGAGTGCCTCCTATGCACAAGGTCTCGTACAAACAAAAGCGTTTCGCTGAGCTAGGCTCACGCGCCTGTGCATTTGTCTTCACTGCAGACATTTGTGAGATGGAGTAGAGGTCTCCTGATAGGTCGACGCTGTGTCACAAATTTAGTTTACGTTCTAAGCGTGGGGGAATCTTCGGCGCTGGCGGCGAAGCTGCACACGCGCAGAGCTCCAGCGAGGTTGTCGCACGTGCAGAAGGACCACGGTGTACCGGGGTGTCATGGTAACAGGATAATTTTTTCGCTCTCACACAGTTTCGCCGTTTGGCCGCCGGCGACACTGTAAGCCGCGGGCACGGTAGCCGCGGAATGATGCAGCCTTTCGGATGCCCGTCGAACGAACACTATCTGATTCCTCGCGCCGCGCGTTCAGCCCCGCCGTGTCCTCACCTGAAGAGTATATATCTTACACCTTGACCGAACCTAAGCGCACTGAACGTAGTAACTTAATGAAACTTTTCTTTTCTCAAATTTCGCTTTATTTTAAAAGTTATGGGACCGTTCGGCTGGGCCAGGGGCGCGCTGGAGCGATACCAGTGGCGCCGCGCCGTGGCGCAAATTCGCCCTAACTAGACGTTCGCTCGTCCCATCGCGCTGCCAGTTGCAATGGCGAGCACCGCGTTGAAGCTTTCTGTCTGTTAAAAAACTGTGAGAAAATTTTAGGGAGGCGAACCTCCGCAAAGGAAGGTTGCCTGTATGTCAGGTCTCCGGGGCGGAGGAAATAATCTAGGCATAAAAACATTTGTCGTTTGCGAAGTGTGTCTCGCAAGTGCAAGACAGCGTCGACTGTAACATCCGCCTCGAGATAAATGCTCTTTTTTCTTTATAGTTTCGCTAGCTCTTCAAAGTCAGGGCTATTCGGACAAAGATGAGGATGCAATATTGTTTAAATTGTCTTTTCGTGCACAGCTGTGCTGTCGCATACACTCCTTGAACTCGGGTCAGTTATCTTAGAAACTCGGAGTTACCGGCTGCTGAAGCATGCCGCGCCTGGTCTAATTCATCCGAATGAAGTTAATGACAAGGCACGCACAGCCTGATCGCAACACTGTGTCAAGTTCTAATAAAACACCGAAACGGCACGTTTATAAGGCCACTGCTTTCATTTTGAACGAGTCCAATAACAAAAAAATAAATATTATAATACTGTATACGCCGCGACACCTTGCTGTGTTTGCGCGCATCTGTCGCTGCCGCCAAAGCGGTAGAATCGCAATTCATGTGCGTGCGTCAATAACCCACTTATAATTTTATTAGTGAAGAGAGTGATCTCCAATAGACTTGCATTTGCGTCGTAAAGCGTCGCCTTCTTTGAACTTATTTTTTATGTGATCGCAGAATGATAATTTTGAACACTGTTGCGGTTCACAACTAATAAAAAAAATTTCAATCACTATTTGCTTTGTTTGCCGTTTAGGTACAAATACATTTGATATATCTTGAGTCTTTGTGCCAGGAAAGGATCGTCAATATCCCTTCACTCTTTCTCTCTGTAAGAAAAGATTATTTAATTTTAAATTTCAGTCCTGAATGTTTAGTTACTGGCCTTTGTGACGTGCCCTGTCCTCGTCCTCTTTATGGTGCTTTCAATTTATACATCTAACGTTGCCAACACACTCTTATTGGTTGACAGAGGAATGTACTAGGGTTTGATGTTTTAGGGTTCCTTGGAAAGTAATTATGCCTGTTGTAGGTTAGCTACATCATTTTAATAATATAAAAAAGAACTAGAGTACAGCCGTCAGTGTAAATCTCTTTTCAACTATGCGCTCAAGTCAGTGCACAATACGGGCTATGATTATCTGCCTCATTTGCCCTTATGTCTTTCACTGCTTACTCGCCTTCTCTTGTAAGCATCGGGGAACAAAATTGGTAGAAATTACTGCGAGAGCGCAGGCGAGCTGGTGTGTGTATTAACAATTTGAATGAATTGCCCGAGATTGGGGCGAAAAAACTAAAAATATCAACCGTGTAAGAGAGATACATCTCTCTGTCTCTTCCACGGTTGATGTTTCTAGTTTTGTCGACCCAGTTTCCAGTAATTCATCAAAATGGAAAATTGGCAGGTAAGCAAAGTGAGCTGGGTTCTCAAATTTAAACTTGTTTAAAAAATAGTAACTGCATAATCGGGTTTATTTTCTCGACACCCACGGGGAACCAACCTAGCTATTACATTAGGAACATCTAAAATTGCCAACACGCTCAAATTGGTCGACCCATGGATGTTCTAGTGTCTAATTTTGAGAGGCCCTTAGGAAGTAATTATACCTGTTGTGGGCTAACTACATCATTTTATTAATATATTGAAAAAACTAGAATACAGCCGTCAATTTCTTTTCAATGATGCGTTCAGGTCAGTACGCAATAGGGGCTACGATTATCTGCCTAATTTTTCCTCGAGTCTTTTGCCGCTTACCCGCTTTCTCTTGTTAACATCGGGGAACAAAATTGGCGGGTAAGCAAAGTGAGCTTGGTTCTCAAATTTAAAGTTTATAAAAAAAATGGTAACTGCATATTCTGGTTTCGTTTGTCGACAGCCGTGGGGAACCATCGTAGCTATTACATTAGGAACTTATCGTAGAACGTCATTGTCGGATTGCGGGCTTCACAGGCGCCAGCTCACACCGCCCCCAAGCAACGCAAAACTCCTGCATGCTCTCGCGTGTGACCTACGAAAAGTCCCTATTAATGTGACAAGCAAGCGTAGCTGCATTACTGAATCACGCGACAAGATACAGAAACAAAAATTAAACCTGTCCTCCGCACAGCTGGCGATTCATGCTTCTGGCGATCTTTCTTGAATCACCTTCCAGGAACCAAACAAAACTTTTCGGGAGACAGATACCTTTCTGTTTAATACGATGCTGTGGCATTTGGGTGCCTTTTGCATTCGGTACATTACTTTACGAAGCGCGAATCCAGCACGACAAGCGCACCAGCCTCCCGCGTCGTCTGCTCCTCGTACTTCTAACAAGTATCGGCGCGCCTCGCCAGGGGAGGAGTGGCGCTGCGTATGCGCGGCGAAACTTCAGCCGGAACAGCCCTATAGGCAAATTAGACATTACAAAAACAAGCAAAAAATAACCTGCTTCATGACGTCGTAGGTCCTGGCTTGAGTGGCCGTGAACTAGGGGAGGGGTAGTGAGCTCATCAAGCGCTCACGGCTGCCGCGCTCCGTGTCGACGGCTCGAGAGGGCGCCACTAAAGCATGCGTTGGATAGGCTGTATGAAGCGGGCGGCCAGGGCGGCTCGCAATGCATTTGCTGCGCGATTAAAGACTATTTCGGCATAACACTTCATTGACCACAAACGACAGCAAACACGGGGTAAAGATCAGTTCAGAACGGGAGCCACTTCGCGCTGCCATGCCGCCAAATGGCCAAATCGCCAGCAGGGCCCGCGCCGAAGGCCTTCGGAACGCTCGGAACCGGACGGATCCTCGAGCCGGTATACGACCGCAGCGCCGCCGCGTACATCCGGGACCTTTCCGTGTCGGCGCCTGATCCCACTACACCTTTCTAGTATGCGCCGTTTTTTCCGCCGCTTGGTGGCGGGTATGTCGACGGGTCATTTCTTGTTTCCGTACTTTATAAACTGCATTTGTTTCTTTTCTGATCTAAAATACTGAACAAAAACTACTTTCATACATAATTGAAACGGTTCGCGACACTTATATTTTGTATCTCGACTAAAAAAAAGCTTTTAGCGGCTCTGACCAGTAGTAAGGCCAGGACCTAAGACGTCACATATCGCGCGCTTTCGGCAACGTGGGTCGCCCTCGTAGGTGGAGGAGGTTTCCGGGTCGTCCGGTTAAAATATGACGCACTGATATTTAGTTCCTCTCTCCGTGCCCGCTGGCTTGCCCGAACCCCAAGAGACGTGGAAACCGCAAAAAAGGTAGACGCTTAAATATGATTGCAGGGCCCCTTAAGTATTTTAAGTGATGTTGACCTTTGATGTAATGTTGGCGCAAATTCTTCAAATATTGGCACAATGGGGGAGGAAGAAGAAGTGATTCGAAGGCGGTTGCGTTTTTCAAGCTCGCTCCCTTGAATTAACATTTTTACTCTTATCAGTCGGTCTGAATAGTTGGAACTCCAGAGAACCTTCGTAAGTTGACTGCTGCTGTCCACGGTGTGGTCTCACGCACCGGGCTTTTTCCCGGTGCACGGTAATCGACCTGGCTATGTCTTCCGGGCCACCATCTCAACACTCGAGTCATCACGTCTCCACCGATCAGTACAGTCTGCCTTCCTCCATCTGTGGCAGCTCAATCGCTGGATCAGAAGACAAGGACTCGCCCATGAATACCGCTGAGGACATCACTCCAGGTCAGCAATGTGCCACAACCTCTTCGCGTCGAGTCATTGTACCAACCAGTGACATAGAGCTTTCGGACTTTGACGAACCAGACTGGAAAGATGTCCAGACAAGAAAAAGCGAAAAAAGACTAGCCCTAATTCGAGCCTAAGTGCTGAGACCATCTGCAGTGCTGCAGTAGTGCCTGAAGGGCTTACTGTTGTCTTCACGCCATTAGAGGAGGGCCACGTAATTACGTCACTTAGTAGCCTAAAACTGTCCCTTGCTCTAGAGAAGATGTTCCCTGAATGTATCTTGGAAATCAGGTTCAACAACCGCCTGAATCTCATTGCCGTTGACGTAAGGAACGGACAGACGACGCGAGGGCTCGCTGCGCTGCACGGTGCTCTGTGGAATCAAAGTCAGAGCGTATGAGCCTCTTCCCAGACATTGCGCCACAGGTGTAATCAGGGACGTAGACACCACGCTAACTGACGAAGAAATCGCCAACAACCTGAGGTCCCCTGAAAACAGAGTTGCTCGTCTTCGACGACTAGGCAAAAGTTCAGCGATCAAAGGTCTCCTTGTAAGCATCGGGGAACAAAATTGGTAGAAATTACTGCGAGAGCGCAGGCGAGCTGGTGTGTGTATTAACAATTTGGATGAGATTGCCCGAGTCTGGGGCGAAAAAACTAAAAATATCAACCGTGTAATAGAGATACCTCTCTCTGTCTCTTCCACGGTTGATGTTTCTAGTTTGTCGACCCAGTTTCAGTAATTCATAAAAATGGAAAATTGGCAGGTAAGCAAAGTGAGCTGGGTTCTCAAATTTAAACTTGTTTGGAATGGAGTGCGGGAAAGCAACTCCATTCCGTTCATGCTGCCATGATGACGAAAACAGCCTTTTTGTTGACAAAAGTGGAACCTTCCTGCTAGGGCCGTAACTGAATGGGGCTTTGGCGCTAGCGTCGACGGAGGCTCTGCGGAGCCTATGGTAGCCATGCGGAGATTAACCCCTCATTGGTTCACGGCTTGCCTTCACCTCGAGCTCGCTTACATGCTGTTATGCCTGATTACCCGCTTCGAAGAAACGCCAACGAATGTCTTCAAGCACTTCGTTTAGCTCTCTCCTGCCCACGCCTATTCCCATCGATAGCCCACTATCGATGGTTTCTCTCTGAAAGAACCACGGCTCACTCGTTCTTTAAAGGAGCGGCTCAAAAAGATCCGGCTCGCTCCTGAGCGACCCAGTCACCGAAGTGAGCCGGTGAGCCGTTCAAATGTGCCGGTTCATTTCAGTGAGCTGAGCCAATCCGAGCCGCTCACTGAAGTGAGCCGTTTTGCCCATCTCTACACGTTCTGGACTCCCAGGAGACCAGGGAGAAGGAAGTGACGTCAACAACGCTCTTTGGATGTTGATTGGTGGAGTCGCTGATGGCGGTATCTGCAGAAGATATGTTCATTCACACCTACGTCACTTCCTTCTCTCTAGTCTCCTGGGAGTCCAAAACGCGAACATAGCCCCCTGGTTGACTCGTCTGGTAACGACGCTATCGAAATACCGAGTCATCAAAGCTTCGGATCATGATACGAGGCGGTTTGATTGACAGAGTGCTTGCTCTTTCACTCTTTCAGAAGTTACCAAGGACAGTGGTCCTGCGGCCACAGCCGATAACGTTGACACAAATGATGTGAGTAATGCAGGGTCGCCTTTGATTAGCTCTCATGGGAATGCTTGTATCATTGCTGGCTCATTAGGTGGATCAAGCCTTGAGGCACCGCGTTCCTCGACAGAGCTGGACGCAATTTCTTGAAAAATAGGGACAGCATCGTGACAAAAACGATATAATTTCCTACTCGGCATGAACCACCCCGAAACGATAAAGCAGATTCTAGTGCAAACTTTAAAGGGATGCTCCACCGAAATTTGGGTATCACAAAATAAGGTAGCAGGAGTGTTCAATGGGGCGCCACAAACCCCAAACACCAATCATTAAGAGATATCAAGAACGGATGGCCGTATGTTTGTAAAATAAGGATGCGATTGAGTGAGAATCGCGACGCCGCGTTTCTTGCAGAATAGTTGAGGAAGACGGGAAACGGTCTTGCTTCCTTCCCTCTTCGCGTCCTCACGGAGTCGAAGCGAGAAGAGGAGGAAACGAGAATCGCAACGTCACGGGCGCTTTCTGACTTTGTTCAGGCGCGCTCTTCTTTCACAAGAATACGACCATCCGTTATAAGAGATAGCTTTATGGGTGATGCCTTCGGGGATGTAGCATCCCGCCTAGCACTTCTGCGTTGTTTTCTGATATTAAAATTTCGCTTCAGCATCCCTTTAAAGGGGTCATGAAACGATTTTCAACTTTTTCCTGTTTAGCTTTCCTCCTCAACTCACAAATTGCGCATTGTACCAAACAGTTCAAGAAGACAGAAAGGAGTGGAGTCCCCTCTTGCTCGGACCCTCGTTTGTGTACCCGGACACCGCCATTCTCCTCCTAGAAGATTAGCCCGTCGCTCAAAACTCGAACGAAAGTTGCTTTCCCCACTTCGTTCACCCCGAAGCTGACACTGCTGTGGAAGCTACGTGCTCGTTGGGCCAGCCACACTTTTGCCACGTGATCACGCTCCCTCGCGCATACCCATGCGCAGAGAATGAGGTCAGGTGATGAAAGGGAGGCGGCTGATTGGTCCGGCAAGCGCATAGCTTCCACCGCACTGTCAGCTTAGGGGTGAAGGAAATAAGTGAGGTCCGGTGTCGTGTGACGTGCGTTTGGGCCTGTGTGACGCGCTTTGGGTACCGCGGATGTATCGCAGTGAAAAGGCAGAGAGCTTTCGAAGGGAAGGAGGTACGAAATAGTCCGCTGTGTTTTCAAATTTTGTACTGAAAATCAGGCTTTTGACTTTCTACCTTCTTTCTTTTGGCCCACTAAACGATATGCTATTAGTAAAATCCCAATCTATATTCATTTATTCAAGCCCAAAATTCGTTTCATGGGCCCTTTAAGCATTTCAAAAACCGTTAAAAATCAACAAGAAAAAGCACATTTGCGTAAATCAGGCTCTCAATCTGAACCTGAACCTGAAATTAATACAAAACACTATGTTTGGCCGCAGTGGATTGAACTGTAATGGCCCGTTCACACACTTGCAACCACGGTGGAATATAGAGGAGGTGTCTCAGCGGAGGCCGCCGGAGTGTCGAAGTGACACTCTGGTTCTCAGTTTCCGGGGCAGAGGCACTAGTGCAGTGCGGGCCATCGCGGCGGGCTGCTGTGTGCTGGGAGGCACGGGTACGATGGGACTGGGAGCGCTTGAAAAATAACATATTTTCTAGTGTATAGATTCAGGTGATTGAACTCTGTTCGTTCAAGTAAGTAGAGAAGCAACAGTGCTGTGTGTTACGAGAGAAACAATTCAAAACTTAGCTGTATTTTGGGAAGTAAATCGGCTATAATCTATATCACGATCAGTTGTGGTATACCATGTTCACATAGCAATGCGATGCTAGGATTACTACCCAACAAATACGTTAATGTTGCGGTTACTAACGTCTTCAAAACGTATTGCAGATTAGTAAAAAAAAAATAAAGATCAAACCAACCGGTCATTTGTTGGCTGTAGCGAGATGTCATTGGTATGCACTTTTCTTACTAGATTTCATTCAGATAAAAGAAGCAGGCTAACGGGTTCCTTATTCCACGGGCCCCAGAACAATTTCAGAAACAGTTAAAGGGGTCATGAAACGCTCAACTTTTTCCTATTTATCTGTGCCTGTCCTCCGTGTTTTATTCTTCATTTTATGTATTCATGTTCAACCCGCTCGCCTTCATCAGTAGCTTTCTTCCTCAACTCATAAATCACGCATTCTACCAAACAGTTCAAGAAGACGGTGAAAGGGAAGTCCCCTCTTGCTCGGACTCTCGTTTGTGTACCTGGACACAGCCATTCTCCCCCTAGAAAATTAGCCCGTCGCTCAAAATTCAGACAAAAGCTGCTTTCCCCACCCGTTCACCCCGAAGCTGACACTGCTGTGGAAGCTACATGCTTGTTGGGCCAGCCACACTTTTGCCACGCGATCACGCTCTCTTGCGTAAATCCACGCGCAGAGAATGAGGTCAGGTGATGAAAGGGAAGCGGCTGATTGGTCCGGCAAGTGCGTAGCTTCCACCACAATGTCAGCCTAGGGGTGAGGGAATAAGTGAGGTCTGGCGTCGTGTGCCGTGCGTTTGGACCCGGTGATGCGCTTTAGGGACCGCGGATGTTTCACAGTGAAAAGGCAGAGAGCTTATGAAGGGAAGGAGGTACGAAATAGTCCGCTGTGTTTTCAATTTTTTTCTAAACCGAAAGTCAGGGATCTGTGGAGACAAGCAAGTTGATTTCATACACAGTGCCAAAGACCAAAGACGTCTCATCTTGACAAGGAACACTTTCAGTACCATGACGCTTTATAACAACCTTGACACGGCTGGTTTAGAATGACCCTTTCAAAGCTTAAAGGGGAGGTGCAACAATTTTATGGTTAAAAGAATTTGCATCTCGTCATTTTTAGGTTATTCATCGTGTCCCGGAGAATAGAGAAAACACCTCCTTTATTAAAAATGTCGCGATTCCGCTGCATAATCGCAAAGCAAAAGTCGAGCTTTTTCCCCCACCTGCAACCCCAAGTGGCAGCCGAAGGAACTACGGCGAAAAGATTACGTGACCTCGCTCGTCTCTAAGCTGCAGCATAACGCCCGCTAATGTCAGCAGAGAGAGGGAGAGGAAGCGTCCTCCGAGATAGCACACGGGAACCTACACGGCACTCCGAATGACGTCACTGGGAGTGCGACCAGGTGTGACCCTGAAGACTGGGAGTGAGTTGAGGGGTGCCCGAAATGCCAATATTTATCTTTTTTTTTACGCAACAACTAGGACACGCAGGCGAAATCGGTTTTCTGTTCTTTACTTCAGAAGTGTCAGAGGGCAACTTCCACAAATCTTTGACCAAAGTCCGAAAATCGTTGCACCCCCCTTTAAAATTTTTTTAAAGGACCTAGGTGGTGATTGCCATGGCAACAAAGACTGATCAGTTAATCGCCTTGCAAAGTTTTGGTCGTCTGTGTGTTGGTATCTGTTTGTGTCCCTCTAGCAGGCAGGGAAGTTCAATAGCACTACTTTCCCAGGATCCAGTGAGCCTAGATATCACGAATGTCCCTATATACTGAAAGGTAGCATTAAAAGAACTTTAAAGTCTTCAACTCGGAAAGCTAAAATAACCGCATACAAGACTCTAATTAGACTGATTTTAAAATATGGCTGTATGGTCTGGGACCTGTATTTAAAGGGGTATGCAAACAAAAATTGAAATATTCAAACTTCGTTTGGAAATGAGTCAAGCATGACGGATAATAACCGTAAATGATAATCGCACGTTTGTATTTTGAACGACTGGCAATATTTTTCGTTCCAAACGGTGCCCTCGAGCAAGCGCTCGAAGAGAAGCAAACGGAGAGCACGATGCGTCATGGGATATCCGGCGCAAACAAAAACAGAAAGAAAAGATTCCCCGCATTCGTGACGTATCAAGGCTGGCATGGTTATGAGCTTTGCCCTTGGTGGCGTTGTCAGCGTTGTGGTGGTGTCAATAGCGTCAGCGCGTTACAACCGAGCCGTTCGAAGTACCCGTGGGGTGACGAGCCTGTGGCTGGCCCAAGAAGCACGTAGCTTCCACAACACTGTCAGCTTAGGGCTGAATGGGGTGGGGAAAGCAACTTTGATCAAGCTTTGAGCGACAGGTTAATCTTCTAGGGGGAGAATGGCTGTGTCCGGTTGCACGAACGAGGGTCGGAGGGTCCCATGGGCTCCCCCCACTCCTGCATACGTGCCTCAAATAGACTTGTCTCCCTCGGAGACAGTCAAAACTTTCCGACAGATCTGGTGGAGTCATTGTGTTCGTCTCTGAAGATTTTCTTTTTCCATCGGGTGAATAAAGCTTCTTCCCTTTTGCAATGCTGTTTGTACAATCCACGGCACAGCAAGATGGCATCGCGTTGCCTTTGAGGTTCGGGTACAAAAAAGTGGAACCTACGGCGGACTGTAAGCAACGGAGTCACCGCCATACCTCGCACGAAAATGGCGCCGATTCAGAGCAGACAACCGAATTGCGCGGGATTATGGGAAGGTAACAGTCGCGTGTCGCACCCAGTTCAATTAGGCAAGGGTAAAAAAATATTTTTAGATGAAGGGCATGGGCAAGGAGGAATTTCTCTTCCTCATTTCAGAGAATGGTTCTGCGCTACCTTTCAGTATATAAAGACTTTAGGTATCACAGGTGGGCTACCTGGCTTCCAAAGGAGCGTAGTCAAGGCTACTATTTTTTTTGTTGCATGGCCCAATCACTTTACGAGTTACCATCAAACCACCATAGATACATTGTTTATGGCAGATGGCCTAATACCCAGCTGAACTTGCCAGTCAGCAACAATACACAATTTAATTTTCATGCAAAGTAGTTCTTTTAATTGTCTTCATTTTAAGATTGCTACTTCCATTGTTACGTTTTGCTATAACCTAACGAGGGGATAGGGAAGTGCTAACATTCAAATACTTTCAGTTCTCTGTTTTGACTCTGTTAAAGGGGCGATGCAACAATTTTTGTACTTTGCAAAAATACCACTTAGAACGGATCCCTGACGTTAATGACCTATAAAACACGCGTTCGTTTTTCACCCCACGCAATAGAAGGCCCAGAAAAAAATTAAAGAAAAACGAGCATCGTTCACCCCCTCAACTCGCAGCCAGAACAAGCGGCCACGTGATCTGCAGCCGATTATATGGCGCCAATGTTTATCATAGCCACGCGCTGGGGTTGGCAAAGCACAGGACACGCGCGTAGTTCCAGACATTGTTATGGCTCGGCTACTGTCGTCGTTGCAGCGATTGGACACGGGCCACTACCCGAATGCTTCTCGAGCTAGTAATTATCACGATCCCAAATCGAGTGCCCACGCAATGCTCGGGTCCAATCTATGAACAGCATTCAAATATCGTCATATGGGTGTACTGCGGTCCCCACGTTACGTCATCAAATTTTGCAAAGGAGAGATTGCATGAAAATGATCGCTTTTGTCCTTGAAATTACACCGCACCAAAGGAGTTTCTTGGCCGGTGGCGTTGCGTGCGAGTATCCTTGAGTCCTACTAGTGCCAGTAAGCTCGTGTAAAGTGAAAAACATCCCAATTGAATATCGTTGCACCGCTCCTTTAATTTGCTTACCGCAAATCTGTTTTTCTCACCGCCGTTGACTGAAAAACAATGGATCTGTTAACCCTCCCATTTTTAATAATTTGTCTTTTTCTTCACTCACAGAAAAAAAAATCCAAATGGCCCAAGGTCAAAAAGCGAAAGAAGGCTGCACGAGATGTCAATGCTCCAGAAAAGCCGCTCACAGGATATGTTCGCTTTCTGAATGATAGACGTGAAAGAGTGAGGGCAGACAACCCAACTGCTAATTTCCCGGACATCACCAAGATCTTGGCAAATGAATGGAGCAAGCTGGAACCAACGGACAAGCAGGCAATTATGTTTTCAATTTCCTCCTTTAGACAATTGGCAGATTTATTAACTTTCTTAGCTTGTTAAAAATGAACACAATCTAAACTATGAATTGTGACACCCTTTTTTTTGAGCTCGGCATACTTTTACTGGTTTTATTTAGAAAGAGAAAGAGAAAACAGTTTCTTAAATATAAGTATGTGTAAAAGTTTACCTTTTTTTCCAGTGATATACGTGCTGTCTCCATTCAAGCCAAGAACATGTTCTTTGGTTCGCTTTTCTTTTTGTGACCACTGGACAGTTACTGTATCGTAGCATAGTAACAAGTGGTGCTTCGGCCAGTGTGGTGCCGTTACGGAGAGCGTGCAGCTACCATATGAAAGCGTGACCATCTGTAACTTAATCAATTATGGCTTAAAATGCAATGACAGGATACATACAAGAAGTATAGCAAGGCAACGTGTACAGCATAAAAAAACCACACAAAAAACAAGTAGAATGAGGCAGATATTGACGGGCTCCTAAATGGCCTTAAAGGGCAACTCCGGCCAAAACTCAAAATGAAATAAATTACTGGTATCGCTGTAGTGACACAAAATACGACCCCAGCCAAAAAATTACGTCCGGGCGACGCCGCGTTCTCAACTAATGCCGATAATAAAAATGCGACCCGCCGCGAGCCGCTGCTCCTTAGCGGGCGGCCAGCGGGTTGCCGATCACTAAAGCAACATTGGGCCGTGACGTCACTCTCGTTCTCTTTTTTTCCTCCGGTCCGGACGGGCGCACCCGTTGCGCGCGCTTCGCGCTTCTTTGTGCCGCTACCACCGCTACTTCGGCTTGTGATTGCGTGTTTAGCCGTTGCTTTTATCAGTAGCCCGTGTAGCTTCGGTATAGCCTTTTGTTTATTTGCTTGTGAGGACTTCAAGACTCGTTTTAGCGAGCAACTCGGTGCGCCCAAGACTGCCCAGCTGTTCTTTGGAAGATGCCGAGTACAACTTGTAGCGCTGTGGGCTGCTCAAACAACCCGCTGCGCAACCCGGAGGTGCTTTTTCATAAGTTTCCAACGGATCGGAAATTGGAGAAGGTGTGGGTGAACGCAGTTCGACGAGTGGACTTTTGAAAGCCTTGGACGCCGACCCCCAGATCGAAGCTCTGCTCCGATCATTTTTCGCCGGAGAGTTACGAACGAAACCTACGGGTGTTGGTTGCTTGCGGCTTGTCAGCGAAGGGCTCGAGGCTTAAAAAGGATGCCGTGCCGTCGCTCTTTGCCCACCGTCCGCCCGCTTTCCGAAAAGGAAAACAATGTTCTGCTTTGCATCACTGCTTGTTTACTGCGCAATCTCGTGCGTAGTACACAGGTCCGTAACGACTACTAGCGAACAGCCGGCGCGTGAAGCTCGATCATGCGATATAAACATTCGCCTCCCAATCGTTCTAACCCGTTACGCAGCAGTATTAATTAACATTGCGCTTGTGGATACCATAAAGGACTTAAAAAAATCGCGAAAGTTCGGATTTGTAAGTTGCAACACTCTAATTTACCCAAGTTCGGCTGGAAGTAAATATAATATCTAAAAATGCCAAAAAAAAAACACTTGCCTTAGTCAAAAGTTACGAAGGCAAACTTTTAAAATCCTATGTATTCTAATAAAAAAATTGTTGTGGGTGGGGGTGGGAATGTCGAAGGGAAAGAAAGTGTTCTTCTCACCTTGCTAACGTTCTCTGTTTTCCTCTATCACCCACAAAAACTTTTGCTAGCTTTAAGAAGAAAATGTCTGCCTAATGAACTTTCTTTTTCTTTTTTGTGCGGCAAGCTTTCTTTTTTTATTTTACAAATTAGATTCATTACCTAGACGCACTTATGTGGTAAATTAGTGTCGCAGCTTACAAATTCGGCTTTTACGCGCCTGAGGGAAAAAGAACAAAAAACAGACGTGTACAGCCCAGCACACGTCTGTTCGGGCGCCGCGGCCCGCGCCGGAGAGCCTCAAAGCTTCGTGTCTGGGACTGACCCGCAGCGCGAAAGCGAGAGGGCCCCCAGTACTGTACGTCACTGGCAGAGCGGTATGGAGCAACGCCGCTCCATCCACGGAGCCCCGATGACAATTTAGGCCTAGCGACGAGTACGGGAGACAGCACACACGGCGACAGCCGCGAGTACGGCACCGAACGAGTTCACTCGTTTTCCAGTCGCTAGCTTTTGGGTATACAAGCGACGAGTACGGCATAGTGCCCGCACAGCGGCGGCCGCCGAGTACGGCACCGAACGAGTTGACGGGTTTTCCAGTCGCTAGCTTTTGGGTTTACGCACTAACTCTTGCTACATATGCTGGATAACTACCACGTATACAGAATTAAAACAAAATCAGCTTACCTTCTATCTTTAGACGACTAGCGCAACAGAGGTAGGTGCCGCTTGGCCTGCGTACTCGTTGAACGAGAACGATCATGACGTCACGTCCACGATTTCCAGTGTTGCCGGGGCCTCGAGCGGCTAGTTCCGGTTTTGTCGGCCGCGCCCCAAACAGAACTTTGAGGCGTCGATATCTTTAAAACTACGCACGATAACGAGAAAAAATTACACCTTGCAATTCAGGGACGCTGGCTGCGCTAAAAACAGTCATAATCCCAAAATCGAAACTATGGACTGGAGTTGCCCTTTAACAGAACAGGGAACATTAGATTTCACTGGTAATTTAAACTGGGTTTACTATATTGAGATTGCAAAAACCGTGCATACATAAAAAAAGAAGAATTGATTAATATGCACTTATTTTGTACAACAATTATGATCTCCAAGAATGCCCTCTCAACATCTAAGTATAAACTGCATGTAAGTGATTTGGTGAGCGACGGCAACCTGCTTTGCTGTTACTCGGTCAGTCGTGTGATGAGGCAAAGCCGCATGAAAGCGATGGGGAGCAAGCGACCAAGGCGATGAGCGACGTGACAAGCGACGGTGAGAAATCTCCGTCGCTCGTCGCTGACTCTCGTCACTGTCGCCATCGCTTGTCTCGTTGCTGGCTACCCTATTTACTCCAGTAATAGCCGTACTGATTATGAAGAAAACCTGAGGGTTGCTTTTCCGCGCGAGCACGCGGATTGCCAATCACCGCAATCAGCAGCATGATTCTAGCGGTTTACAAGACAGAGATAACGTCTTCGCGCGAAGATACCATACGTGAAGTTTGCATTTGAATGGAGAATCGTGCTCTTGATCTAATTATTCGCTATGTAATTTATGCGCATGCGATGATTGGGTGTATAAGTGTTTTGCGGAAAGCAGAGGCAAGGGCCTTGTTCATAAGTAGTGCGGCTATTACTCGAGTAAATACGGTAAATCGCTTCCATGCGGTTTAGCCTTTACACTCACAACTGGCATGCTGATGGGGTTTAGTACTTCAGTAATTAAAGCTAGCCAATCAGTTTAATGTGAATGCCAAGAAGACAATCAGTACCATATTTAAATGCACTGCATACCTTCACAACACTCTGGTTTCAATGCTTTAATCTTGTCACTGGCTGTGACAGCAAGTTTAAAAATACCCTCATATATTTTGAAGTTGTGAAACATTTCAGACAATGAAACAGTCAAACCCCATCTTCAAAGGACAGCAAACTTGACTCATAGAACTCCCTCACAAGGGAGGGCAGGAATTTAATCCCCCAAAACAAGTATAAACACTACCCTAAAAAAGACTGGTTACTTTTGATCTCTCTCCCACCCAGAATGACAAAGGGCAATCCCGACGATGGGCCAACAACTCTATAGTGACGTGTGTCATGAGGTTACACAATGGCAAACACCCTCCCCTCCTCAACTGTACCATACTGCTCTTCATTTCCATACTGCCTCTTTTCAGTTAAAGTTAGAAAAAAGGAATTTGGCTTATCTTTATTGGCTTGTTTGGTTTAAATCGAAAACACCTAACCCTTTCTATCTAAATTGGCTGTAACTATGAGAAGTGTCTTTGGAAACATGATTCAAGTCCTTGGGTGTTTGACGAGCATCGAGGCAAATGAAAAGTTCAGTTGTTTGGCCCCTGTCCAATTAGCACCGCGCCGCCACAATTTGGCTGTGCCCTGCTGAGTGTACATTGTGTCTCGCATGGATTATGCAGAAATACCTGGATGAAGCGGAAAAAGACAGAGAGCGATACACTAAAAAGAAATGGAGCAGTATCAGCAAACAGAAGCCTATAAGCTTTTCACAAAGAAGAAGCACGAGAAGAGAAACGAAAGGTACCGGTGCATGCTTTCTTGGCCGCTTTGAAGATTGAGGGCCATGCTGGTCACTTAATGGAGCACACATTTATAAAGCCTAGGAATGCTAAACAGGTTAATTTTAATAGAACATGAAGGAGTTGGGCTTTTGTATGATTGGCTTCTTACGTTCAATCTTTATATCTGCTTGTGGAACAAATGCTAGTCCCGTTTCAAATTGACTGTTTTCACAAATTTTGAAAGTTTTATGTTATCTTTATGGCCTCTGTCTTAAAGGAATACTCAATTGAAACTTAAAATATATGCGAAATATAGTCGAATAAGATCAATAATACCTCTAAATGATAATTGCACACGTGCATTTGAGTGGATAGCTATATTTTTCTAAATGGCGTAGTTTGGCGAGCGCTTCAAAATCAGCCATTGAAGAGCGCGTTGCGTCTCAGGTAGCATGCTGTAGTTATGAGCTTTGACATGTAATGGCATCAATGTGTTACAGCCACGTTCAGCTGAAGTACCTGAGGATTGAACGACCACGCCATCTCATCAATCCCAACGCCCTAATCGTCTCACTGCCACCACCGCGTTCGCGGAGTGCTCGAGTTGCAGGCTCCCTATGTTGTGTGTAGAATACCATGTCAACACAAAGATTATTACTAAAATGATGAGCTCGGTCCATGACGCGTGCATTGGCTTGCTTGTAGCAAGGTCACAGCCAAGTGATTCGGTTATTCGGTCACGCCATGCTGTTGGCGTGTCTACATACCACTTCAGCGCCTTTGCACTGCGTTTGTAGTAGAAGTCTTCACTACAGAAGTGATTGCTGCACAAGTGTGGAGTCCAATGAATGGGTGATACGGACAGCTTCGGCAGTTCCCCTCGTTTGCAAACTTGTGGACTAGCGCACCGGCGTCTCAAGATAGTTGGTACACTACATTGCTGCCCCAGTCCTCTGCCACAAAATAGCGTGGTGTCTCGCCGTAAATGCGCAGAATGTTTGCAAACATTAGATCCATCCAACGGAGCAAACAAACTGGAGGATTGACGATCTTGCGGCCGTTAGCTCCAGTCAAGACGAGAATGGCTCGTCAATGTCGCTTGCAGATGTGGCCCAGTATGGCCTACTCAACTGCTGCATTCTCCGCCAATCTCTCACGTTTGCGTACATGCCTAATTCGTGTATATTAGTACGCCGTACCTTCGCAGCACAGCGCTGCCCCTATGAGGCCAATGACATAAGGACCCTCCAACGAAGCTTCAGAGGCATCCGCTAGGTGAAAGTTGCTTATCTTTTAATTCAATTTAAAATATCTTTTCTTGCATTTTCCAATGAACAACTGGTGTTTCTGAAGTCTTTGTTCTTGATAGTCCATATTTAGGCAAAGAAATAAGCACTAAAATTTTGTTACCATACCCTTTTAATGAATTGTAGCCTACTTTGAGGCATAAAACAATGAACCTTTTTTCAGTAAGCTTCTGCGTATGCGTACACCCTCTCTCCTGGCCTTGCTTCTTGCTGTCATCATTTTCGCAGGGCAAAGTTCTGGTCGACCAACATATTCAGCACCTATTTGTGTGCGTATTTAGTCTTTTTTGGCGATTCTTGTTTGAGTATACGCTAGCATGGGGCATAAAAGGCGGCAAATATCAATGCAACGGCACAATGCCAATCTATTCTGATGGGCGGAGGCAGGTTGTGCTGCCCTTCATTTGTAGTTCCAAGACAACTACTCAAAAAAGGTCCGTTTCTTTTGAATTACTATAATATACCAAGTAAGCTCTAATCTCAACTCAGAAAAGAATTCTGTGAAAATCATCTGACGTTGAATCTCACTGAGGGACTGTTTTGCAAAATCTGTATTTTAGGGAATACAGTACTTAGGGTGGAGCTGCAGGACAAAACATGAACAGGGGGGGGGGGATCTTCCTCCTCTGATCAGGTCATGTGATCTATGTAAAGGAGGCACTATTTTGGCTGTTGGATTTGTGTTTCTTTTATGATTCAAGCAAATGTTTATTTGGGGGCTCATGACTGGGCTCCGTTGTTTTCAGGAGTGGAAGAAGCGGCTGCAAATGGACCAGCTGCTGAAGTAAGGAACCTCCTTTCTCTTTTTTATGTTGATTTGTTACTTAGTAAGTTCAAGTGGTACTACATCATAAATCTGAAATGTTTGGAAGAATGGTGTGTTGTATTTGCTCCTTGTTTTTTGAGTTCTTAAAATACTAACCAAAAATCAGATTGTAAATTTTCATTTTTTTTTTATGGTACTTGCATCTTTTTGCTGCCTATTTGTAATGTTGAAGAATCACAAAGATTGCTCGCTTCTCTGATTATGCATTACTTTGCGATTGCTATCTTTAGCCACATGTTCTAAGGCCCCACTCCACAGCTTTATGCTTTATCTCATGTCTATCAAAGCAGTTCTGTGCGGAAGTAAGAATCGGTGTAGTTGCAGTTTCTTGAGTTCTCCGGGTTCCCTGAAACGGGGCACAAGACTCGGAAAGCATATGAATAATGTGAACAAAGCAGTGCGTCTTACCTTTTCAAAGCCAGCTTGTTGAATGTGGCTGGGAGACTGAACATCCTTTCAATATTGAGTGCACAAGGGTCTCGGGGCCCATGAAGAATGCTATGCTGGGCGGTATCTTGTGTAATCTTAGTTTGTTTATTGCACTTTGATCTGCTGTACAAACCAAACCCTGGTAATATAGTGAGCACCTCAGTCTTCATTGTGCAGCTTGTGATGATGCTTGCATGAGCGCCCAAAGGTTTCTTTATTGAAATGTTATATGGCTAAGTGAGCCCAGTATCATTCTGAGGGCATGCTTTAACAAGCAGTAAATTTTCACATTGAGAGATATTGCGAGGATTATGTAAAAAAGCTCTCAAATAAAGTGATGAGTGAATTCTATAGGTTACCAAAAACCCTCTTTGTTTCATTTCTAAGCATGATGCCAGCTGTATGTGACCAGTGCTCTGATTACGGCAGTCGCCCGCAATCAAATGTTTGCTCTACCGGATCAGTCGCACAGCAGAAAGCAAACAGCGGAAACTGTAAATCTCCAATGATGTTTCGTATCCTACTCTGCATGCAGGCAGCGAGCGAAGACAGCCGGAAGGACGATGGCCTTGGCTTTGACATTCCAATATTCACGGAGGAGTTTCTGGATCACAACAAAGGTACTGCAACTTGGCTGCTCTGATGTCTGCTTTATGCTCATTACTTAGTGCTCTTTTCAGGCACCTTGTAGAAATAAGACTTTTGCTTATGTTTCTTCCTCCGAGGGCGTATGTCACTGGTGGCCAAACTGCTGCTCTTTGTGGGTCTAAGTGTGGCTTGCAATTCCCTAGTAAGCTTATCCCTCCCCTCTCCTCCCCCAGTAACCTCTCTACCATGCATTCATTCGACCATCTTTACTACCGATCAAGCTTCTTATATTGTCGCGAGCTTTGTTAAGCTAGCTCTGCATTTCGACTGTGGCCGTGGGCAAGGCAGCTTGTACGTTTTTTTTTCTATTGAAACAGAGAAGCGAGTTGAACGACTCAAAAACACTATAGACCAACCCACTGTTTACAAAGAAGCCCACAGTTGCCCACACTAGGTGTGGGCATTGTGCGTGCACAAAATTCAGGTTTCAGTGAGATAAAGCGTCTGTGCGTGTCGCAGTGCCAGCAGCTGCGCCATTGCAGTGGCCTGACATCAGCGTTGAGTTGGAGTATAAGATTCTCAGTGTGGCAATGGAGCAGGGCTCTTGCATGCACGCTTTTATCGTGGTACATGCCCCTTTGCTGTCAGCAGCAACCGTAGCATGCAACACGCGAGTCTAAGCTGGGGAGGCCTCCCGCTTTTAAAGAGCTGCAAGAACTGCATAGTGCACTTGTGTGACATTGTGCATAGCACTCCCTAGACTGCTTTGCCTGTAGCGGGTGAAACACACTCACGTGTTCCCTCCCAAAATTCTTATGGCTACATCGAACCAGCTGGATAAAGGGCATCTGGGTCAGTGAAATAATGAGCAATTGTGTTATGGGTGGAATTCTCTGTGGCTACCAACAAAGATGAAAGAAATAAAAAAGTCTGCCGTGCCCCCTTTTACTGTGGCTTCATTTAAAGGGAATGTGCAACGATTTCCGGACTTCGGTAAAAAATTTGTGGAAGTTGCCCTCTGACACTTGTAAAGTAAAGAACAGAAAACTTTACCTTGCCTGCGTGATAAATATTGGCATTTCTGGCACCCCTCAACTCCCTCCCAGTGTTCAGGGTCCCACCTGGTCCCACACCTAGTGAACGTAATTCGGGGTGCCGTGTAGGTTCCCTGTGTGCTCTCTCGGAGGACGCTTCCTCTCTCTGCTGACATTAGCGGGCGTTATGCTGCAGCTTAGAGCTGAGCGAGGTCATGTAATCTTCTCGCCGTAGTTCCTTCGGCTGCCACTCGCGGCTGCAGGTCGGGGAAAAACTCGACTTTTGCTTTACGATTTCGCAGCGGAATCGCAACACTTTTTAGTGAAGGAAATGTTTTCTCTATCCTCCGGGTCACGATAAACAACGTAAAACTGATGAGATGCAAATTCTTTTAATCTTAAAATTGTTGCACCCCCCCAGTGATGGGATTGCTGTGCCAATTGCTCCAAACTGTGCCAAGGGGCTAACCCTGATACATCCTGCTACATTTTGCCAAAATATGGGTAATCTGCGCCAAGTCTGCAAAGGACCAACTTCGGTCGCCTTTCGAAACCGAAACCAAACTGAGTACCGTAGTTGATCATGCGTGAGCTACTATGTGCAAGCGGCCGCATGACACAAAGTTCCCGCCGTCTCTCGTTTCGCGCTCTCGTCTTCTCGTAGGTCTCGTCTCGCGTCTTTTTCAAAAATTTTGCAACGATAGATACAAGCGTGTGCAGACGCTCCGACGCTAGCGTGCCGGCTACCAGCCATGCCGTCATGCTGTGAAACGAAAGCAAGCTCTTAATGCGTTGTGAGAAAAGGTCATTGTTATGAGGGAGAATCCACTTGTCAGGCCAGAGTTTGGATCAGTTCCTTTGAACAGATTCCTGTAACCATGTCAGCCATTTCAAATAATGTGTTGATTGACCATTTGTCCTTGTTCAAAGAATTTGTAGTGAACTATTCCTTCGTGATAAAAAAAGCCCACAAACATAGTCTTGAACCACGGGTGAGACATGCATGCCTTTTCGGTCGAAAGCTATCCTTTCCTTACGTCATCGTGCATATTTTTAAAGCCTTTCTTGAACCTACTATGCCACTCAAAAGCACTCGATTTCTTTATAGCATGTTCACCATATGCCATTGTTAATAGGGCATACAATTTACTGGCACTTTTAATGATCTTCACACAAAACTTGAAGTCAATTCACTGCTCTGCAGCCAACAGTGTTTCACAAACATGTACAACTTCCTCTGCTGCTAAGCAGCAAATGGTTTACTTTGTCCGTGTCTCAGATAAGCACGAGTCGAAACATGTCCAGACCTTCTCTTGTAGTGCCCCCAGCGTCACAGCTGTGGCCCTTCCGGCAATTAAACTTTTGCACCTCGTATTTCGCCTTGCCAGATTGTCCTTTGACGTGCCGGTCTCATGTTTTACTTGAAGTTGCTTTTGAGGTGAGCTGGCACATCCCTCTGCCCTGTAAACCCCCTTGCCATAGGTGACAAGTTTGGGAAAGGCAGGGCATCAGTGGAGGCGCATACTAAAGAAATGAGCTCTGAGTTTCTCCTGGCCCTGTAAATTGACATCTGTAGGTACCATGCAAGGTAGTAAGGCTTCACTGTGCAATAGGCGTTTATTTTTCAAAAGCTAGCCTGCGGCTGTCTTGTGCCACTTTAGAATTTTTCAAAACTTCGACGGGCCATTTTATTTAATCAGTTTAGCCACATTAGGAGTGAAAGGATTGGGCATTTTATCGGAAGTGTGCCATTTTTGTTTTCAATAAAGCTCACTTGAATTATATGACTAACTTTCTTTTTGTTATACAGGCATTTGTTTGGCATTTTATGGTATGCAAATCTATGAAAACTTCAGCCAAGTATAAACAAATTTCTAATTGGCTCTTTATGCCTGCCTTGCGAAATAACCTGCTGTTTGTTTTGTTTCATACCGACAGTCTGTGAGGCAGAGCTAAGGCAACTGCTGCAAGTCAAACACAGAGTACGAGGAGCAGAATGCCATCCTCAGCAAGCACATTGATACCATGAAGGCAGCCATAGAGAAGCTCGAGGTGGAAACCGTGCAGCAGAAGAACAACAATTTGGCCTTGCAGCAGCACCTGACCGGCTTGAGATCTACCCTCACCACGAGCTTCTGCAACCTGCCACTGCCAGGTGAGCATAACTGTGTTTTCCAACGTTTTGTTGTCATGACCATACTACTTGGTTGTTGCACTTCAGTGTGACCTGCTATGTCAGTGTTTTATTGTGCCCGTAAATAACTATGTGAAGGAAGCTGGCCAGCTGTGACTTTTTGTCCACTGTTTTTACTTTAGTGAATTGTTATATGATTGTCTCTTCAGTGAGGTTATTGGCTGCTGCATGCTTGGCCATACCAGATGGTTGCAAAGTGGGACTTCTACATCGATCTAAGCCACTCCACGTTGCTTGTGTTCTTGTTGACATAAAATTTTTCAAAGCTAACTTTAGCATTGTTTTTGTTTGCTGGTGCAAAAATACTCCAGTTAAAAATTCAATAAAATCTCAGTAATTCAAAGTTGCTTTATTCGTATTTTCAATTAGTTTGAAGCAAGGGCGCTGTCTTGGCAGTTACACATACGAGGCTATAGGAAAAAATGCACGGTTATTTGAAGTTTAACCTCTGGGACCGGTTAATTTGAAGGATCTTTTTACTTGCTCGAGAAGTCTGGCAATTCTAGGAGCATAAAAAAGCCTTGTGATTATGCTGACCAGGCTTAAATCTAACCCGTGCATACTTCATTGCTTTTATCTAATATGTGCGCAGTTGGGAAAAAGAGGAAACGAGCGTGGCACGCGAAGAAGCTGCCAGGCGGTCACTGGTATTAAGCAGCCAAGCCAGTATGGCTGCGGGCGCTTGTCATGGCATCTTTCCCACGGAAATTACGGAAGCAAGCACATCCGCGCAGGGCGTACGGCCAACAAAGCTTGGTTTAAGGCATCACCAAGTTCTATAACATTTAGTCCATCGAATATATTGATGTCAACAAACATGCCATGGTCTGTAGTTCGCTTTCGAGCAGTGACATTGTGCAAGTGGTTAGGCCTAGGAACGATCGCGTCGCTTTCCTTGCCGTGTCACTGAGTGCCGTGGCTGCGGAAACCCCTTGTAGCACTACAAAACGCAAATTTGCAGGTCTTTCTTTTTTTTTTTTGTGAAGAAATTGCCGAGTGCATTTTAAGAAAGGCTTGCAATTTTCAGAGAATACTGCATGTCTTTATTAGTGGGATACCGCACCTCTGTTAGTGGAGGCAAACAGAAGTCAACTTCTCCCAGTGAATATATGTATGGTTTGAATGGGTTGTTTTCTAATTGGAATTATGTTTAATTAGAAGCACTTTGCTGTCCCCTTGAGCTTCGAATTATCGAGAGTCGACCGTATAACTCGAGTGTTTTCCAAATCATTACCGCAAATTCCTAAGATAGTAGAACATCATTGATATGTTTTATGTGAACCATTAAAAGAAACATACCATTTGGGACAATGTTACAGCCAATAATGCTCTGGGCAGGTGAAGAGTTGAAATGGAAGGCAGTTCCTGCACAACAGTCTCTTTGGCATGTATGTCCTCTTAATGAGCAGACTAGTTTTCCTACCTCTTTCCTCGCATATTTTGCTACTCCCGCGTGCATGCATTGAGTTGTTCCTATTTTTTAACTATGCCCGAGCTGCCACCACAGTTGGTAGTGGGGACTGGGAAGGACCAGCCTTACGATAGGGGGTGGAGCATCATGCGTGCGTTGCACCTGACAGGATGGGAGCTGCTATGTCATCGTAGCAGCTCCCATGCTACGATGATGCAGCTCTCTGCTACGTCAACAGACACATCCACTCGTGCCGGCCCGTGTCGCGGGCACAAACGGAATGCTAGGTCACTACAACACCGCCTAGCGTTCGGGTGCTTGCACGAGTCCACGAGACGACAGCCGGGGTAAAAAGGGCTAGGGCTAGTGGATTAAGAAGGAGTTTGAGTTGTCCTTCCAGCACGAGATTCCTACCTTCGACAGCGCTTTGGCGCCTAACGACCCTCGAGTATGGACGCGCAGCCAGGCTTCCGAAAGAGAGGGCCTGCGTGGCTGTGCAAAGAGCAAGTCGTCGTCTTCTTGCGCAGGAGTTGTGGCGACATCGTGAACGACGCCGAGCTCTGATTGGCTTTGATTGAAAGGATAGTGGCTAGACCTCAATGCTAGATGCCTCGAGCTCTATGCACTATGTTTTTCAATCGGCCAATAAGAGCTCGGATTTCTGACGTCACCGTGGCAAACCCGTGGCAAACCCTCTTTTGTGTCGATCGCTCGCGGCGACCTTCGACGATGCTAATCCTTTAAAAGTCGATAATTGCGGAGGATGCGGCTGGGGTCTCTGAAGAGAGAACCCAAGGGGAAACCACGTGATCCCCCAGAGTACCGTATTTTTTGGTGTATAAGTCGCGGTTTTTTTCAAACATATTTCTTGGTGCGATTTATACAACAATGCAACTTATATAAGATTTTTCTTCTTTTCCGAGGTGCGACGCTGTTTGTTTCTCATACGCCACACGCCATCTTTTGTAGAGCACCATAACTACGTAGCCATAGGTGGTGTTTCCGCCTCCAGGAGGCACTGCTGTCACCGCACTGCTTTGACTTGGTATGCGAGATATTTTAATTTTTATGATTTCCCCGAAGCGACTCAATGTGGATAGGCAAGACATTGAAAGTAAAGCTTTTACAGCATATTATTGATGCTGCCTAATTCAGCCATGGTTCCATATTCTTTAGCTTCAGTCCAGTAGCACTGAAAAGTAAGTGGGCTGGTATACAAGCATTGCAGAATATTTTTTCACTTCTTTCTTAGTTTCCGTTAGATGAGCAGTTCTTTTGTGCCATGCTCCAGCCGTGTTGCTACATGTAAAAGGAAGGAGTGTGGCTAGCGGATCTTTTAGAGGTACCAAAAAAGGTATGTCAAGGTTTATTTTTCTACCTGTGTATCGATGCTCGCGTCATCTCCGGGACTTGGCCTAGGCTGGGCCTAGTGCTCCAAAGCTTGGTTCGCGAGTGTCTAGCTCCTTAAACTTTTGTTCGCTTGGCGTGCGTTCGCTCTGATAAAGTCGACTACTCTCTCATTTTGTGCATTTTACGTCCTTTTTCTGCGAAACACTCAATTGCCCCTGCCAGACAGCACCATACTATGGGTATTTTTCGAGAGTCGAAATGCGCGTCGAACGGTACGTGCGATCTAGCAATTGTGCGAAACTCGGTATCCGCGATGCCAATGCGTGTAAACTAAAGAACTCGTTGTGTGAACCGTGCAAAGAGGTGCGACTTATACAAAGGTGCGACTTATATACCTACTTTTCATGAAAACGGCTCAATATATGGATGTGCGAATTATAGTCCGGAAAATATGGTACGTCACTTGAAAGGCGACATGGAGAATGGAGAGGCACTTTGACCTTCGATTTGTTTCATTTCTTTACGTAAAAACTAGCGCTCGCAAGAAAATGCGGTTTTCTATCCTTCGTTCCATGGGTGACACAAATTAATTTCTGCAGTTAATTGGCCAGATTCTGAAAATCGTTGCACCGCCCTTTATAGGTGTCTTGCATTGAGGTCTGTACACTTGGTAATTCCAGAAGATATCGAACCTGCATGTACACTCGACATTTTTACTTTTTCTGGTTTGTTTATATCGATGTACGAACAAATGGATCAATACGAAACTGAACTTTGTGTCTCGAAAAAGTGTTTTCACTACGAGAAAAAAAAATGCTTTAAGATTGCACGACGGCCCTGCTCCCACTGCGGACTGCAATAGTGGCCAACTTTGTGGTGCTGTGGAAGGCTGACGAAGAGTAGTATGCCAAAAATGTTTCCTGTTTCATATAACACACCAAAGTTTAAGTCAACTGCATGCAATTATTGTGTCCTTTATAAACTAAAACAAATATAAAAAGCTCCTAACTTTAGACTACCGAAAAGTTCCAAAAGAACGCCCACCCAAAGTGAAGAGATAAATGGTGAAAAAAATAGGGTCGGCTATCTTTGTGGATACCACAGCAAACCTTGATCAAAAATTAATGATAAACACCCTGGCACCCGCTACAAATTATGTGACGCGAGAACCGATACCGCAGATCGCACACCGCAAATTAGCGTTTCTACGATGCGATAAACACATGGGAATTCGCTACAAACTCCTGTGTCACAAGAAAGGATATTGCATGTTGTGGACGCAGCAGATTCGCGTTTCACATTGCGAAGGACCCGCGGAAACCCGCCAAGAATTCACATCTCACGGGAACGAATACTGCAATCGCAGACGCAGCAGATTCAAGTCTTATTGTTCAATAAACACGCTGGAACCCGCTACCAACTTGCCTGTCATGGGAACCGATATCGTGTGCGCGGATCACAAAAAAACCCGGAAATCCGCTACAAACTCATATCTTATGGGAACAAATACCGCAGATCGTAAAAACAGCAGAACCGTATTTCACGATGCAATATTGCCACGCACGCACTTGCTCGCTGACGCGCGAGGCATTGGTTCGAGAATCACGAGGCTTCGCTCACATCGTGGGACATCTGTGTGGCCGAGTTGCAGCGGACGTTCGCCACCCTACACCGACAAGAGAAGGCAGAAGATCTCCTCCGAACGCAGGGCCCCGACGAAAGCGTCACAGGCTTCGTAGAAGATGTCCTCCGCCTGAGCGCCCGTGCCGACCCACGAGCCACAGACGACAAGAAGCTGCGGGTCCTCATGCGCGGGGTCAGAGGCGACATCTTTGGAGGCCTCGTGCGCAACCCGCCGGGCACCGTCGAAGCCTTCATCACCGAGGCGACAAACATCGAGCGCGCCCTCCAAGCGCGCGCTTCCCACTACCAGCGACATCCAAGTGTCGCTGCAGCCACCCTGCTTGGCGGCGAGAACGCTCCTGGTACGGACATCCGCGAATTTATCCGGGAGGTTGTCCGGGAGGAACTCCGCCAGTTGCTGCCAGCCGCAAGTCGTCCAGCGACACTCTCCATCGCCGAGGCTGTGCGCGAGGAAGTACAACGGGCGGTCTACCCTGAAGTGCCCATCAACATGGTGACACCGGAGGAACCGGCGTTAAGCTACGCCGCAATGGTCCGCCGAGCACCACCAGCCCCGCGTCCGTACATAGCGCCTCCCCGACGTGTGCCTCCAGAGCCGCAGCATCCCCGACGCCCGGAAGATCGGGCGCACGTTCGTCCAGAACAAGTTGCGCCAAGGAAGACCGACGGGTGGAGGACGGCCGACCGACGCCCGTTGTGCTACCACTGCGAAGAAGCCAACCATAGCTACCGACGATGCCCTTGCCGCCAGCTGGGCCTACGAGGGCTTGCACCCAACGACCCTCGACCACGTCTCGGAGAGCGACCTCGGGACATCGAGAACTACCTCCGCCGCTCTTCATCTCCTGAGTCGACTTCCCGAGGATTCCGCTCACCATCTCCCCGACGCCGCCATCGCCCTTCCGTCGATCTCGTCGAGACAGCCTGTCAGCTATCGCCTCCCGTCGGAAAACTAAGCGCGGCAATGCCGGGAGGTGGTGTTGCCGAAGACGGACGATGCCAGATCCTCCAAGATCGGTCGGAGCACTCCCACTCTAACGCTCGCAACGCCCCGAAACGACGTTTCTGCAAGAGGATTCTTCGTCTTCCACGCCGATTATTCCAGAAGCCCACGCGTGCCTACATAAGGGGCTTCGCGTGGCGAGCCGCAGTCAGTTTTCGCTCCAGCGTTCGACTCTGCTGACATGCCGACTTCGACGCCCGCGACGCTCTGCTTTCCTCTGTCCCCTTTATTTATTTTTGGGCACAAGTTCGCCCCATTAAACGTTTAGTTTCTTCAGTTATTTTCGCCTCATCACTTGTCATCCGTGACAATACAGTACATGTGGGACCAACTCGCGTGGAATTGAGGTTGTGTGCGCAGATCGCGGACAAAAACGCGGGAATTTGCTACAAACTTTGTCATGGGAAAGGATACCGCAGATTGCGGACACAGCAGATTCGCATTTCACGGTGCAACATACACACGGGAGAACTCGCGTGTTACGGGAGCCGATTTCGCGAGCACAGGTCACGGACAGAAATGCGGCAACACGCTATGAACTTGCTTGTTGGACGTGCTAGTGCAGCAAATTGCGCGGTTGATGCGATTTGTGATGTACCGGTAATTTTAGGATAATGCAGGATATATATTTATTTAACTGGTAGATTACATTCGGTTGACAACGTCTTCTTCGGTCTGCGACCGCGCCCAGTCTGTTCTTTCGCGCAGGCGTCACGTTCTTCACCGCGGCTCGCTCTCCCTCGCCGGCGTCTCCGGTTGCATCAGCCCGCGCGCCGTTGCCTGGACCAAAGGTCGTGTTCGCTGTGCGTGGCGAACACGCACACACTACACGGCACGCACACAATACACGGCAATATCTCCCCCTTAAAAAAACTTCACGTTTCACTGGCCCAGCCGCGTTGGTGGCTGCCGCGTCCGTGTTGATCTTCTGAGAAGAGGAGGGCTGCCCTCCGTGCCCTGGTCATGTGTGCCATTAAGCGGTGTGGCAGGCGAGCTTGGAGTGCCTGCCTCCGGTGTTGCAGGATCGTTCTGTATGGCTGGAACGTCGTCACTGGAAATCGGAGACGGTGAACCGTTTCGCTGGCTGATGCCGCGGGAAGGGGCGAACTTTTTCGATGTTTATTGCGCCCTTGAGGCTATCGTCTTGATTCGGAGATATTCCCTCTTCCTCCTTGGGTACATGTCTCAGCTGTTCAATGTGCCGTTTCCAGGTATTTCCGTCGTTCGTGCGAATCTCATATGTTCGGTTTCCTAGAACTCGTACGACGACTCCTTTCGACCATTTCTTGCCATTCCTGTAGTCTCTTGCCCAGACCTGGTCGTTCTGATGTAGGTGTCGTTCTTTAGAGTTGCGCGAGGCGTGCTGCTTCGCCTGTTTTGATCGCACGACATCCGTTATGGATGGTCTAAGAAGATCGAACCTTGTGCGAAATTCGTCTCCTGTCATCATTTTGGCAGGTGTTGAGCCAGTTGTCGTGTGCGGGGTTGTCCGGTATGCCACCAAGAAGTTATGGCATGCTTCTTCCATAGTCAGCCCCGACTTCAGGCTTGCGTTGACAGACTTCTTGAATGTTCCCACGAAGTTTTCTGCCGCACCGTTCGTTGCGGGATGGTTCGGGGGTGAGAATGACTGCTGCACTCCGTTTCTTGTCATGAAATCCCGGAATTCGCTTGATCGGAATTGCGGGCCATTGTCTGTCACAATCCTTTCTGGCAGTCCATACCTTGCAAAGAGAGTCAGAAACACTCTTATGGTGGCTGCCGAAGTCGTCGAGGTCATGGGCACTACCTCGGGCCATTTTGAATATGCATCAATGATCAGCAAGAAATTCCTTCCTTGGAAGGGTCCTGCGAAGTCTGCATGTAGGCGTTGCCATTTCTTTTTGGGTATTCCCACGGGTGTATAGGAACTTTAGGTGCCTCGTTGCTCACTTCCTGGCACGGCCGACAACTTCGGACCATCGTTTCGATGTCATGATCCAAAAGCGGCCACCACACGTAGTGTCGTGCCAGTCCCTTCATCTTTGTCATTCCCGCATGACCTTGATGCAAGTCGTTCAAAACGTGTTTTCGGTACCTCGAGGGTACGATGACGCGTGTTCCCCACTATTAAGCAGTCGAGCTCCACGGTTAGTTCTGTTCTGCGATGGAAGTAAGGCTTGAGGTCTTCGGAATTCACTTGTTCCGGCCATCCATCCATGGTGAGTCTTAAAACTTTAGACAACACGGTGTCCTTTCGTGTCTCTCTGCTGATCTGCTTATGTGTCAGTGGAAGTGCTTGAAACTTTTCCAGATGGAGACATTTGATTTCGTCCATTCTTGCAGTTTCTGATTTTGTAGCGCCCTTGTCAGTCATTGGGAGTCTCGACAGCGTGTCTGCGACTACGTTCTTATCGGTCGACACGTACTTTATGTCGAAGTCGTACCCTGACAAGATGATTGCCCATCGCTGCATTCTTGCCGCAACCGTGCCTGGGATTCCCTTACCGGGATTGAAAATCGATACCAGGGGTTTGTGGTCCGTCCACAGCGTGAAGTGGCGTCCAAACAAATACTGGTGAAATTTCTTTACGCCCTCAACTAGACTCAGCGCTTCTTTGTCAATCTGAGAGTAGTTTCGCTCACCTTTAGAAAGCGTTCTTGACATGAAGGCGATCGGCCTCCGTTGCTTGTTGGGTAGTACGTGTTGAAGTACTGCACCAATGCCATGGCTCGATGCGTCACAGTGCAGTTCCAGAGGAAGTGCAGGGTCATAGTGCACTAGCAGACTCTGCTTGGTGAGTTGCTTCTTCGCTTCGTTGAAGGCTCTCTGGCATGATCTCGACCACTCCCACCTTTTATCTTTCCGCAGCAGTTCATGTAGCGGATGTAGGATGTCGGCTGCGTTGCTGATGAACTTCCCGTAGTAGTTCAGGAGTCCCAGAAATGCTCTGAGTTCTTTTTGGTCTTTGGGCGTCTTCGCTTGTAGGATCGCATCCACCTTCTTGGGATTTGGGTGGATCCCTTGTTTGTCTACAACATGTCCTAGGTACTCTATGGAGTCCTGCATGAAGCAGCATTTTTCTTTTCCCAAGCGAAGGCCACTTTCCTTGAGTTTTTGCAGTACGATGTCCAGGTTCCGCAGGTGATGTTGATCGTTCTTGCCAGTTACCACGATGTCATCCTGAAATGCACCTGTGTACGGCAAGTTTCCCACGAGTTCTTCGATGATGCGTTGGAAGATAGCTGATGCTGGAGTTATTCCAAATGGCACTCTGTTCACCTGATAGAGCCCTTTGTGTGTGTTGATCACAGTGAGGTCTCTTGATTCTTCCGCTAAGGGGATCTGGAAGTAGGCTTGCTTGCAATCCAGCTTGGTGAACTTCTCCCCGTGGGCAATCTTCACAAAGAGATCTTCAGTCTTCGGTAGTGGGTACCTATCTGGCTTCAAGGCTGGGTTGAGTGTAACCTTGTAATCCCCGCATATGCGCACTTGTCCGTTTGCCTTCATCACTGGAACGATTGGAGTCGCCCACTCACTCCTCATCACAGGAGTGATTATGTGCTCTTTCTCAAGACGATCCAGCTCCTCTTCGATCTTTTGTCGGAGGGCGTAGGGAACTGACCTTGGTCTGAGAAACTTTGGTTGAGCATCATCATTCACGCAGAGTTTCACGGCGTAGTCCTTCAGTTCTCCTGGACCTTCAAAGATGGAACTGTGTTTCTGTAGCACACCTGCGAGAGTTAAGGTTTCTGCACGCACGTTGTGCACTTCCTTCCAGTTCACTTGAAAATCCTGAAGCCATGCCCTTCCCAGTATGGGAGGTCCCCCATTCTTCACCACTTGGATTTCATGACGCTTGACTTGCCCGTTGTACCGCATCTCCACTTGAACCATTCCCTCTGGAACCATGGGCTTGCCGGTGTACGGCTTCAGCGTTATTCTCGAAGGTTTCAACTGGATGTCTGGAAGAATTTCTTGAAACGTCTCCAGGTTGATCACAGTCACGGGTGAGCCTGTGTCAATCTCCATCTGAAGAGGTTTGTTGCAAATCTCCACAGTTACTGTGATGGGTTTCAGGTAGCTTGAGTCGATGAAATAAAATGGAGTTTCGTCTCCCGAGTTCTGTGTAGTGACATGGTTGGTGAAGTTTGACTTGCCTTTTGTTCTTGAGTCTTGTGGATCTCGTTTCCTGTCACGACAAACCATTTGGAAGTGTCCTGCTCTTCCGCATTTTTTACAAGTCTTGTTCCTTGCAAAGCAGTTTTCAGGGTCCTGATTGGTTTTGCCGCAGCGGTGACATGGAATCCTGCTTGTGCGAGATTTTCCTTTACCCTCGCTTGCCTTTTTCGGAAGTGACGTCTTGTGTTTCCGCCCTTGCATCAAGCGATTGACATCTTGTTGGGTCTCGGTCTCGCTCCTTATTTCCTCGCATCCTTCATGGCTACCTCCATCGAAGTGGCTATAGATCCACCGCTGCCTTGAATGTCAGCGTCGATTCAGCCAGCAGCTTTTCGAGAATGTTTCCGTTCATTGTTTCCAATGGGCACGGCCATGAGGTCACAGGCCGTGCCCCCTGCGAGCTTCTGCTGGGCCGGATGGTCAAGACACCCCTGGACGTCTTGCATCCAGACCTCCGGTCCACTGCGCTCCTGAAGCAGCTGAAGCAGAAGCTGGCTGCTGACCGAGGGTGCCGTCCCGGGCCTTTGCCGGAGCCGGGAGCGTCGGTCTACGCCAGGAACGTCCGTCCCGGCCCACCCTGGTCTGCCGGACATGTGGTATCGCCAGCGAGCGCCTCGTCGCTGCTCGTCCGCATGCCCGACGGGACCACCTGGCACCGGCACGCCGACCATGTCAGGCCTCGCCTCGGGACCGGTCTTGTACCCTCGGCCGTCACTTCGGGAGAGCAGCCAGCAGGGGGACCAACGACAGCACCCGTCTCGGCCAGTGGAGCGCCACCCACCACGGGGGCGACAAGAGTCGCCAGGTCCTGTGGCACCAGTTGGACCGGTGCCACTCTCAAATCCGGTTCCTGCGGCTCCACCGGGTGGAGCGCAACCAGTACAGGCAGCGCCCGGCGTTGCCACACCTGGCCCGTCAACACCAGCGACCAGGCGCAATACGCGGCAGCGAAGGCCACCTGACCGCTACTCGCCAGGGTAGCCATCGCCGTCGGCCGGCCAGGACGGCCAGGACTTCACGACCGGACGCCGAGTGGGTGTCGGCCGTGTGTGTTGTTTATTCATGTATTTTGTTTTTAGCAAAAACAAACTGGGGGGGAGGGATGTAACAAGTATGTAGCGCCCCTCCAGTCCACCCGTCGATGGTCGCCAGCCTCGGCGGGCAACATTGATCACCGCGATAATAAACGCCGGGAGCGCACGCCGCCCCGGTCAGTCATCCTCCACCCTCACAACCAGGCTGCAAGGCGTCTCTCTCTCGGCGGGTGCTTCGGCCCCCCTTCGTCCACGTTCTAGAAAGTTCGTGACAGTTTCGGATTCCAGCTGCTTCCGGTGATGGAATTTGTAGCGTTCGACCGTTTCATTGGGCGTCGGGTCGATGTGGTTCTGCACTAGTTGAACGATCTCTACGTACGTCTTGGTGCTTGGTTTAGCAGGTGCTGCCAAGTTTCGTATCACTCCGTACATTTCTCGTCCGACGATAGAGAGAAGAACATCGGCTCACTTTGATTCCGGAATGTCGTTCGCAGCGAAGAACACGTCGATCCTTCGATGTACGAAGACCATGATTCCGATTTCTGATCGAACTCTTCAATTTTCCCGATGCGAGGCTCTTTAGGTTTGAGATGGGGCGTCACTCACGTTACCGCTGTCTCCTTTGTTCCGATGTCGCTCAGTTGTTTATATCCATCTTTGTTGCATAGATCCTATCCTCGTCGCCATTGTGATGTACCGGTAATTTTAGGGTAATGCAGGATATATATTTATTTCACTGGTTGATTACATTCGGTTGACAACGTATTCTTCGGTCTGCGACCGCGCCCAGTCTGGTCTTTCACCAGGCGTCACGTTCTTCTCCCAGGCCCGCTCTCCACCGCCGGCGTCTCCGGTTGCATCAGCCCGCGCGCCGTTGCCTGAACCAAAGGTCGTATTCGCTGTGCGTGGCGAACACGCACACAATACACGGCACGCACACAATACACGGCAGAATTCGAATCACGACTCATGTAACCTTGTAATCAAAATTTGTAAAAAAACATTTTTACAACGGGGCTGTTAAGGGCTAGTTTCCCCAGGATCGTGTCCGACACCAAACAAATGTCGACACCCATGGCCGACACACCACTCTGCTTGCCGCCGTCGCTCATAGATGGCGGTAGCTGTCTATAGTGTTGTCTTGGCCGGTTGTCTGCTTGCCGCCGTCGCTCATAGATCGCGGCAACATTTCTTTGGAGGAAGAAGAGCGGGAACGGAACGAACGGCGACGTGCGCAGCAGCGCGAATGCTTTCGCAATAGACCCTTTGTAAAACGTACAGCGCCACGATGGCAGGGAATTTTGGGAACCCTCGGTACAGATCACGCGCTTTGTCGTTGCGCCTCCGCGACTGCGCGCGTGCCGGCAGCCGTTGGAGCCATCCGCCATCCTGCCTATCCGCCGAGCCGTACGTCGTTTGCGGCGTACCGTATCTGCGGCAGCGTAAAGGCATCGCGACAGGTGAACTTATTTGAATACGTCAATCGTCGTAACTTACCTTCACGTATTGAAGTGTCACCGAATCCATTTAGTTTGCACCGCAAGCGTGGCAGGTTTGAACCAGGTTCGACAAAGCGTTGGTGCAGCAGACGACAGAGCCGGTACAAAGGAGAGGGTTGAGGAAGGGGCAGCCGTTGGCTCGTCGCTCGCCCGACTCGGCTGCCCAAAAGATGTTGCCGTGGTAACCTGCGCCTGCTCGCGTATGCCACGTGGTCGCGTATGTCACGTGGTCACGTGATAGCGGGAGGAGGGGCATATCGAGGACTCCCATTATCCAGCCGCGCGGCGCGCGCGGGCTTTTGGGATATTTGCAAAGGGTCTATTGCCGCGAGGCCGTTATCGACTGAAGTTACACTGCGTCAAGCGCTTCAGATTCCCTTGCGAAAGGAAAGCAGATCGTTCGCCTGGAAAGCCACCGCCGAGAACAGAAGCTACAGCTCCGCTGCTCTTCCTTAAAAAACTTGAAAGTATAAAACAGCGAGCACGAGGACGGGAACAGGACATCTTTCATTTATCAACAACATAGAATGGCACAACGATAAAACCGCCCCCCAAAGGTCTCAGCGTTCTCAGAGGGGGAAAGGAGATAATAGTTATAAAGCCCCGCAGGGGTCACCTGTGAAAGCAGGTGTTTGGAGAGTGGCGTCTCCACGGGCCCCGAGCCCCGCAGGGGGCGCCTGCACCTTAGGTGCTAGGTGCTTGGTGATCAGCGTCACCTCGGACCCCAGCCACGTGGGCCACCATACCCGCACGCAGGGGGCACCTACTTCGGTAGGTGCTTGGTGAGTGGCGTCACTACGAACCCCGAGCCATGTGGGTTCGCCCACCCTCGTCTGGCTGTGCGTGGCTTAACCCGTGTCCGGGGAAAAGGGGACCCTGGTGGTTGAGCTGAGCCCGGGGTATGTTTGGACCCTTCGGGCCCTCCGGGCGAGGCAATAGACCGCTTCGGGCCCTGCTTCTCGTAGACGGGTGTCCTGGCTTGGCCCGACCAGGATGATTCAGTCAGTCGCCTCTTCTACCCTCTTCTTCCTCCTTTCACTTTTTCTTTCACCTCTTTCCCTTTTCTTCTACACTCTCCTCCTTCCTTTTTCACCATCTTAGGCAGCAAGGGCCAACCTTGAGTGGAAACAGGTCCTGTCCCTGCAACCACACTAGGGTATAGTGCCCGGGCAGCATTGGTAGAGTAACTGTGTCAGCCAAGCCCATCTTGCTATGGCACATTACCTACCCCTTGTTGGGCTCCGTGGTGGGCGGTGCACCCGGGCACTGCACTTTACTCCCATCTGTATGGGTTCCGGGCAAAAACCACTGATCGCGCCCTGAAAAGAGTCCGCACCGAAGTAAAAACCATCCCGCAAAGCGTATTGAATTCCTAAAATTCCCAAAGTTCTTGTACTTCACTCAGAAGACGAAAAGCCACTTGCAAAGTTATCCCTTTTCTCGTATCAAAAGTTCTTTAAGGTATTATTGGAATGAATTTTAAAGCCAAAAAGATGGCATCGGGTGACCTTCTTGTTGAAATTAATACAAAACAACAAAGTGAAGCTCTTCTAGGTTTGAACGTTGTCGCAGACTACAAAATTAGCGTAACACAGCATCGCAAGCTAAACACCGTACAGGGAGTCATCTCTGAGGATGACTTGCTTGAAACATCCGAGGCAGAAATCGTTGAGGGCCTTTCTGGTCAAGGGGTTGTAGCTGCGCGCCGCATCACCATCCGCCGAGACGGTGCTGAAAGGAAAACCAAACACGTCATCCTGATCTTTGACTCAACCACACTACCTGAAACTCTGAAGGCAGGCTATCTACAGTGCCGTGTACGGCCCTATGTGCCAAAGCCTCAGAGGTGCTTCAAGTGCCAACGGTTTGGCCATGGGTCACGGAGCTGTCGGGGAGCCGACACTTGCGCCAAGTGCTCCAGCAGAGAGCATGCTGCTGACACCTGCGATAACAATCTGAAATGTGCCAACTGTGACGGTCCTCACCCGGCATACTCTCGCTCCTGTCCATTGTGGAAGTAAGAGAAAGAAGTTCTCACTCTAAAGGCAAAGGAAAATATTCCCTACCATGAGGCCAAAAAACGTTTTTCTTTCTTGGCAAAAGGCAGATATGCCGAGTTCGTGCGTAGGGGACCTGCACGGCCAGTAATGGCATCGGCGGGAACACAGACGTCTCCGGACGATCTGCGGGTCTCGTCGGAGTCCCCACCCAAACCCGCGGGAACGGTGCCAACGGCACCATGTCCCAAGCCCAGGGAGGGTGCTGGCCTGCCAGCATCCACCCCCGAGCAGGGGATGGCCCCCCCTGCCTCTGTCCTCCCCCGGGGCCGGGGCCAGCCACCCCGAACCACTACCCCGAGGAAGCCCGGTGAGACGTCGAAGCAGTTGGCCCCTAAGGGTCAACTGACGGCACCACCGGAAGAGCCCATAGAAGAGTGTGGGCTCAGATCCGACGACGAGGCTATCCTCTCGGGATCGGAGTCCTCCTCGCTGCTCCCACTACCTCTAGTGAGAAGCAGAATGATCGCGCGAAAAGAAAAACGCCCCACGCATAAAAATTGATTTTAAACCTTAGTAACCTGTTTTTACCCATTTTTGCAGTGTATAAGTTTAAGTTTATTTGAATTTTAGCACTGCAATGAGTAAACAATTAGGTATCATGCAGTGGAACTGTCGCGGCCTTCTTCGTAATATTGATGGCAATAATTTTTTTCTCGATGAGCTTCGTCCTGTGGCACTCTGTTTACAGGAAACCTACCTGAATGACAAACACACACACGTCTTACGCCGTCACCAGGTTTTTACGAAGGACCGCCTTTCTCCTAACCCTTCTGGTGGTGTCGCAGTAGTGGTGCGGAGCGGGGTTGTGTGTGCTCAGGTTCCTCTGCAAACGCCACTCGAGGCAATAGCAGTTCGCGTTCTCTTTGACCGACTCATCACCCTCGTCTCTCTCTACCTGCCACCCAACGTTACACTGCAGCTCCATGAGCTACAAGGACTCATAGATCAGCTGCCTAAGCCTTTTTTTTTAATTCTTGGTGATTTCAACGCCCACCACCCTTTGTGGGGTAGTTTTCGTCAGGATTCCCGTGGTGGAGTTATAGAACGACTTTTATTATCCTCCGCGGGCTCTGTCTTCTGAATAAAAAGGAGCCAACGTTTTTTAGTGCTGCTCACAACATCTTTACATCAATAGACCTTTCTATATCATCACCAGATTTACTTCCGTGCTTTTCATGGAAGGTTTTAGATAATCCATTTGGCAGCGATCATTTCCCCATAATTTTAGAAAGCTCAATACCCCTTCCTTCGCTTTCGACCCGGCTTCCAAAGTGGAAGTTAGAGAAGGCTGACTGGGCTCTTTTTAGTTTAAATGCCGTACTGGATCCATCACTCTTTCGTAGTATGTCCCCCGAGGAGGCGACAGTGTTTGTCACTGAATGTCCAATTAATGCTGCGGCATCTTCTATTCCGCAAACATCCGATGTCCTACCCCTGAGATGCAAACCCTGGTGGAATGAGGACTGCACACAGTGTTGCCACAGCTCCCCCGAAAATAGTAGTAGATTACAGCTTAAAAATCATCAAATATCAGTATATTTCTGAATTTCGGTAGTCTGTTTTTTCTATTAGCTTTTTTGTGATGTACGGTTATTGCATTGATTATTTTCACAGCACATGTGAAAAATGACACAAAAAACTATGGGAGCAGTGGTAAAGAGTAGAAACTGTATGCAAAGCAAATTTGCCAAGAACTCTTCCTGCAATATCCAGAAATCAGCTGCCGCGCGACTATTACAGGATTAGAAGAAATCGCTTAGTCTTTATCGCTTAGTGGTCTGCTAAATCAAGTAGTTTCACACTTCTTGTTCTTTGAGTGCAAAATTTGTTGCCAGAATTTTTCTTCAAAGTCCCCATATCCCGAGGTGTTTTAAAGGGAAGGGGCATCCACAATCGTTTTTTGACTGGTCGAAAACTTGCGCCGAGGTAGACCCCAGGCGACGTAGTAACACGGAGAAAAAATCGTGGTGTCAAAGTTCGCGTTATTTCGGAAGTTATAAGCAAATTAAAATCGCTCAAACCGCGCCGCATACGGCACGGCATGAAAGGCGTGAAGCGAGGTGCGCCCTCTCATATGGCCGACCGTGCCGTCGCTCTGTAGTGACTCTAGCTTTCACAAGCCTTCCTCCTCCTTCCTCATTTTGTACATAATCCACCTGCCTTTGGTTTAACTATCCCCTACATTGTGTTGCCACCTGTGCCTTTTCCCGCTTCTCCCCCTCATTTCCTTTTACAACGCCTACACACACACACACACACACACACACACACACACACACACACACACACACACACACGCACGCACGAAATGACCCGCCGAAGTGCGTCAAAATTACTCGAGGGCGCACCTTGGAGCAAATAGTAGTAGTTTTGGACTACGTGTAGGCAAAAAGGAAAAAAATCAGTAGGTTTTGTGGTATTTTCATTGAATCAGCAGAATTCTGAAAAAAAATCAGTAGATCTACTGATAAATCAGTAGGAGTGGCAACACTGACTGCACAGTCACTCGCAGGAAACAGAGGCCAGATTCACGAAACGATCTTACGCAAAAAATGTGCGTAAGACAAAACTTAAGAACAAATTCGTATTCACGAAACGAAATTTTCGTAAGTTTTGCGCAGGTTACGACGAAATCCTACGACAGCTCCGAAGCTGTCTTACGCACTTGTTACGATCAAATCAGCATGGCCGACAGCGTCGCGGTCGCGACGACCAACGGACGTTTATTTTTCTACGTGCGCTTCTCACGCGTCCGGACTTCAAGCAGCAAGGAAAAAGTAAAAAGTACTTGAAACAGACAGTGTTGGGTAAAGTACATCTAAAAGGTACTTCAAGTAAAGTACAAAGTAAATGAGATGTGATGTACTTTAAGTAAAGTATTAAGTACAATGGGTGAAACATACTTGAAGTAAAGTACTCTTAATACAATGTACTTTCAAATTAAAGTACAAGTATTTTTACACAATCTTTCATGATGCCCTTTCATTCCCCTATACAGCGATTTTTTTAACTCGTATGCATTCTCCAGGGGTAATTAGGGGTGCAGGACCTATTTTCACAAACAGCGGCGAATATTTGATAAAGTCAAGTGGCCACAAAGTAGTTATTTTCAGGAATGGAGCCAAATTCAGAAGTCACACTTCTGAATTTGGCGCCCTTTGCACTGGATTGTTGCACCCAAGGGGGTTAAATGTACTAGGAGAGAGCATAACGTCAACCCCGTAGCTTTCGCAAGCATTCCTCTTACAAAGGAGTGTCCTCCCCTTTAAAGAAAAAGTGAGTATGCAAGCGAGCTGGTGATAATTAATCATAATGTGACACCTGAGATTGAGGTGTGAAAAAATTAAGGAACTTTCAAATAGACGGAAAAGACAAGATAGAATGTCTCAAAATATTGTGACGTTCTCCTCTGTTGTCTTTTGCTTTGACTTGAAAATTTAATTTTTCCGCACCAGTCTCAGGTGCTACATTATGATTAATTTTTCCTCCTAATATTTTAAACCGGGTACTCGTTTTGCGCTGACCGACCAGAAGTAGCGAGAGTTCAGAAAGCTACGGGAAAGCCGCACCCAGAACAAACGGAGCGATGCGTCGCCTGCTCACGTTTCTGGTGAGTGTAGAATATCCATCCCAGTATTTCTTCGGAGTTGACAAAGCATCATTTCGTGATACAAATTGAACAAAACCAAATTTGGGTAATGTACTTTGAAGTCGGGAATTGTACTTTCGTCGGAAAGTACAAGAAAAAAATACTTTAAGTAAAGTACAAGTACATACTCAGAGAACGTACTTCAAGTAAAGTACAAGTTTAATAAACCTACTTGAAGTAGTACTTTAAGTACAATGTACTTGAAGTACTTCCCAACACTGGAAACAGACCACGACGAACAAGAACGCTGGATCCACAAACACCCGGGAAGAGCTCCAACGGCCACGATTCCACCGACACCGAGCAAGAGAGCACGGCAGATAGGCCTAGCAGGCACTCCGCGACTCGGCGACCGTCTGCCCACGACCAGCTGGCGTGCTGAATGGAATATGCCCGCGCGACCCTTGTGAACCCTTCCCGTATTATAGTTTGATCGCTGACCTCAATTTTAGATTAAGAGGTCGATCTCTTCCTCTTGTCATCTCCTTGTTTTTCGAGGCAGCGGTGACGAACGCTGTCGTCGAAAAGGGGCTCTCATCGATTCTATCTCTTTGTTTTGTGTGATATAGAGTTCCAATAAACGCCTTATGGATTACCTTCGCAACACGGTATGTACAGTACACTTTTTTTATTAGGCCCGCTTCAGACGGAGCAATTTCACCCAGCAACTTGACGTCGCAACACCAGCAACACGGGTCGTCCGCGTTCACACGCAGCAACCGAATTGCACGACTTGCTATCATCATCATTCACTTTGAATTTTCTTGTACTATTTAGACGCCCAGCTACGCGCTAAAAACGTGTTTTTATATCTTTGAATGGCGTTAGAGAGTACTAACTCATCTTTCTGAAAAGGTTTATTTCCAAAAACGATCGATTTCAAACCAGAACCAAGTCTTTAGCTGTCATCATCACCACCACGGGGGTGTCACGTGAAAACATCGCGTCCCTGATTGGCCGCTGCCGCTTCAGAAGCGGCTCGAGCAATTCGTGTCGATCTAGGGAAAGCTAGGGAACAACCCGCCAGCAACCTCAAAATTGCTGCAAGAGTTGCCCCCAGTGTGCTGCCGTCTGAAGCGGGCCTTAGGCCCGCTTCAGACGGAGCAATTTCACCCAGCAACTTGACGTCGCAACACCAGCAACACGGGTCGTCCGCGTTCACACGCAGCAACCGAATTGCTACGACTTGCTATCATCATCATTCACTTTGAATTTTCTTGTACTATTTAGACGCCCAGCTACGCGCTAAAAACGTGTTTTTATATCTTTGAATGGCGTTGAGAATACTAACTCATCTTTCTGAAAAGGTTTATTTCCAAAAACGATCGATTTCAAACCAGAACCAAGTCTTTAGCTGTCATCATCACCACCACGGGGTGTCACGTGAAAACATCGCGTCCCTGATTGGCTGCTGCCGCTTCAAACGGCTCGAGTTGCTCGTCCGTTTCGAGCCGGACCCGATCTCAGCAATTCGTGTCGATCTAGGGAAAGCTAGGGAACAACCCGCCAGCAACCTCAAAATTGCTGCAAAAGTTGCCCCGTCTGAAGCGGGCCTTAGTATTCCATTTTTATTCTGACACGACTGCACCTCACTGTCGATCGCTATAACAGTTCGTGGGTCGCAATACCTTTCTTGGCCGGGTGCCACGTCAGCATCGAGTCGCAATCGTAAAGGATCGGTCCCGAAGCGCTTATCAATTCGCGGTCCAACAGCGCGAATCCAGCACTTCGATTATGGTGGCTACTTCGATCAAACGCGCGCGTCCGCTCCCAGGGTGAACAGGTATTACGCGGCTCTTGCTGACACTCGTAGTTCATACGTATCGTTTTTAACGTCGGCTCGCTATGCATCTCCGAGGCCGCGAAAAACGCCGCGGCAATTTGTTTCCATCTACGTCGCTTTGCGAACGACTGACACGGGCCGTCTTTTACCAACGATGACAGTTGTGTTGACTTCGTAGCGATCGAGTTCGTAGCATTCAACGGAGGCAGTGACGCATCCCGGCCTCGGCATTCGGGCGTGTTTAAATCGTGTTAGCGTCGACATATCACTGCACGAACACGAACCCCAGACAAGCGGTGGCAGAAACGCCGCCTGTGTTCGTTATGAAAAATCCACGTGCTCCGAACGGCTCCGAACCATTGCCGAGCTCTCCAATTGGTTGTTCGTGCTGCCGAAGACGCCGTCGCCATAGCAACAGCACCGGTATGTTCTAGTTTTTTCGTACGAGAACGTTGCTTTCCTCCTCACTTAAAGGGATACTTCAACGAAATTTGAAATATTCCCGTCGTGTTCAAAAATAGGTTGAATATGATCCACAATATCCGTAAATGACAATCGCCCGTTTGTATTTTGATCCTGGTGGCTGTATTTTTCGTTATAAACGGCCCACTCTGGCAAGCGCTCGGAGAAGGCCCAGCGCAATCGTGACGTAAGTCGTCTCAAACGAGCAAAGCCAGGCAAAGCTACGGCGAGGCTGACGTCGAGAGGATGGCCTAGTCGGTCCAGCCACCGAAGCGGCTGCTTTTGTATGAATTTTGAGTGACGGGTTAATCTTCTATAATCTTGTAGGGGGACAATAGCGACTTCTGCGACACACAAAAAGGATTCTCGGAAAGAGGGATTTCCTCCTTCCACCCTTCTCTCGTCGTGGCCGGAGGCGGACGACTTCCGTCACTAGCTGTCAAGGTTCCTAGACGAGCATTACAAACGAGGCGTTAGCGACATCCACCAGGTGCTCTTTGCTAATCGTTTAATTCGTTTTAAAATTCCTTTTCGAGACTTTTTAACAAGATATTGGTATGTTCCATGTGATACTGCTCTTTTGAACACATATAGACCAAAAAATGAGCGCCGAAATTTCGTTGTAGTATCCCTTTAAAGGGCAACTCCGGCCAAAACTCAAAATGAAATAAATTACTGGTATCGCTGTAGTGACACAAAATACGACCCCAGCCAAAATATTACGCCCGGGCGACGCCGCGTTCTCAACTAATGCCGATAATAAAAATGCGACCCGCCGCGAGCCGCTGCTCCTTAGCGGGCGGCCAGCGGGTTGCCGATCACTAAAGCAACATTGGGCCGTGACGTCACTCTCGTTCTCTTTTTTTCCTCCGGTCCGGACGGGCGCACCCGTTCCGTTGCGCGCGCTTCGCGCTTCTTTGTACCGCTACCCCCGCTACTTCGGCTTGTGATTGCGTGTTTAGCCGTTGCTTTTATCATTGCCCGTGTAGCTTCGGTATAGCCTTTTATTTATTTGCTTGTGAAAACTTCAAGACTCGTTTTAGCGAGCAACTCGGTGCGCCCAAGACGGCCCAGCTGTTCTTTGGAAGATGCCGAGTACAACTTGTAGCGCTGTGGGCTACAAGTTGTACTTCCCTTGCAGCCGGAAAGACGGACAAGGGGAAGCGGCAGAAAACTCCGTTCTTTCTTTGGACCTAACCGTGTCAGCTATCGTCGCAGGTGGCGTGCTGTGCGGCGAAGAGGCGTTAAGAAGCGACGCCGGGTTGTGGTGCGAGAGCTCAACTTCGAAAATTGTTTTCTCGCTTTAAACAAAAATTACTCTGATTAAACTTTCAGAATCAAAAGATTATTGATTGTTCTTCCAAACCCACCATATTTTGTATTTTTACTTGGACCAGCTCAGGGTGGAATAAACAGCTGTTTATGCGTCAAAGCGCACTTTTTGGCAACTTCAAGATTTTTGTTTACTGCGAGATATTTATTTCAGCGGTTTTAGACATTTTTTTATAGATTATATACCTGCAGGGCAGCCGGTAAAAAGTTCTATTATGTCCCGGGAGCAATTAGATATTTTTTTTAATAAAATAGCAAAAATGTTCAAAGTTCTTAAGATTTTTAAAAATATTTAAATTAAACAAATCTTTACAAGCCAAACCACATTGTAAGTCGAAAGCCGTGCAAATTTAAGAAAAAATATTGTTGGGTGTTCCACCAAAAAGCTGATTTTTCATCAATTATTGAGTGATGCCTAGTTCCACGCTGTTTTTAAAAGTTAAAACCACGCTCACGTAATCAAAATATTTTTTTCGCCAAAAATATTTCAGGGCATGGCTACAAACATTGCAGCAAAAGGCCATGAATTTTTTTAGAAACCGGAAGGGGTCGAGCGCAACGTCTGGGACGTTTGACATGGAATGACCCTCCTTGGGATGCTCTGCCGATTTTCTGTGACTGGTCACTCGCAAAATACAGTAAGAGGGTCATTTCACCACAAATCCTCCGGCAGGAGTTCCTCTCCTTGCAACAAATATATGCAGACTACCTGGAGTTTTATACAGATGGGTCCAAATCGTTGTCTTTTGTAGGGTGTGCTCTGTATTCCGCCTCCTACAGCAAGGTCACACAAGTTGACTGAAGGGCAAGCATTTTCACCGCAGAGCTTTATGTTATTTTACTAGCGGTCAAACATGTACTCGACAATAGTATAATGAAATCTGTAATTTTTGTCGACTCACAAAGTGCCTTACTGGCTGTGTCCTCCCTGATGCCCACAAAGAACCTCCTTGCACAACATGTACATGGTAAGATCAACAGCACCCTGCGACGCGGTCGGGACATTAAGTTCTGCTGGGTGCCAAGCCACGTTGGGATTTTGGGCAATGAAGAGGCGGATAAATTGGCCGTGTCTGCCCGAGGCTCATCAATAACATTCAATTGCTTACCCTACCAAGATTTGAAACCACTTCTGAGGAAATCTATTTTTCTCAAATGGCAGCGGGAATGGGATACAGAGATCAACAACAAACTTCACATTATCAAGCCCGTTCTTGGCGTTTGGGAGAGCTCTTATAGCAGGGAACGCCGTGTGGAGGTTCTTCTGTGCCGTCTAGGAATAGGTCACTCCCGCGTGACACATCAGTATCTGCTTCGTGGTGAAGATGTTGCACTATGTGAACATTGTGGAGAGCTTCTGACCGTGTTGCAAGTTTTGTGGTTTTGTTCGTCCCATCAACCACTCCGTCAATCATGTTCACTCCCGCGTGACACATCAGTATCTGCTTCGTGGTGAAGATGTTGCACTATGTGAACATTGTGGAGAACTTCTGACCGTGTTGCACATTTTGTGGCATTGTTCGCCCCATCAACCACTCCGTCAATCATGTTTTCTCGAACTTTTTAGGGATCATCTCCCATTTCATCCCTCATTTTTGCTTGGCGATAAACCTTTAGTTCCTTTCAGCCGTGTCTTAGACTTTTTAAAACAAACTGGATATTTATATCATTTGTAAATATGTAACCTCAAAGTAAACTTTTGTTATAGTATGCTCTAAATACGTTAAGTTTGGCGCATTATGGCCCTCGTTGCTGCTGCGCCAATAAACTCCTAATCATCATCATCATCATAATAGTTATGAAGGAAAGGGAATACACTAAATATAAAAGTTTGAAAAGTGCTGGCATCACGACGAGGTATAACTAATCTAGTTATCTCTGATTACTTAGAATTCAACCTTTGTCATTGTCAGTGATAATGAAGGTGCAGAATTATTGTTGTTTGCAGTCCCAAAGGGAAATGTACTATAAATATAAAAGTTTAGACAGCTTTAGCGTCACGACGAGGTGTCAGTAATCTAGTCATCTCTGGTGTTAGGAATTCGACCTCTGTCTTTGTCAATGATAATGAAGGTGCAGAAATGTTGTTGTTTACAGTCCCCATGGGCCCTGACGCATGTTCATGGACTAGCAGTTGCGACCTTGACCCGCGCGTGGGCGCAGTCAGGAAAAGCCGTAGCTTTTGAAGACGGGCGACACTTCTGTTGGGAGCGAGCGGTTGTCTGGGGCTTCAAGAATAGCAGGGAGCCGAGCCAAGGCATGACCTCCTCAAAACGCACGACCTCCTCAAAACGGAGGAATCAGGAAGGACAGGGAGCAGGTCTCGTATAAATCTATTTATTTTCATATTGACAGGTTCAACTTGAGAACACATGCTAGCAGCCGCGTTTCCCCATATCCCTAGCAGGGAATCCCCATGGTCAATGCCTCGACAAAAGCGGTGGGGCCATTGTTCCTAACGTCTCGGCACGCCCCACCCCTCTCCTCTCCCTCGCACACTGGCACTCGCGTCACTGAGGGGCCAGACGTCCTTGGTCACTGTGTCGCCGGTCAATCTCGTCGGACAACGGCACCAGGATGGGAGTAGAGAGATAGTTGTCACCAAGTGCAGGTGTCTTGGTTTCCGTGCGATAGGGAGTGATCCCGTAAATGCTTCAAGAAACTGGGAGAAGGGCAGTCGGCAATGTTCACTTACATCCCGCCATAGCTAACTATACGCATTTATGCCAAGGTCTTCATTGATCCAAATACTATGATTGCTAGAACTGTGCTATCTTTCGGTGTTTAAAAAAAATAGCAAATCAAGCCAAAAATAGGAGTGGGTTACCTTTTGGGGGTGGTGCATTTCTCGGGATTTTACGGTAGTTGTAACACGTTTAAGGACTTGTAGGTTTTAAGTTGTTCTCGGGTGTGTGAGCCAGGCAGCTCAAATTATAAAGTGACCAGACGTCCCGATTTATGAGGGACAGGTCCGCTTTTCCGGCCGTGGTCCCGCTGTCCCGCCAGCGTGCTTGTGGGACGCCGTTTTGCCCCGCTTCGGCTCCCCCGAACCGCAAATAAATAAAAAATACGGTTAAACGAAAGGATTGCACCAGCGAGAGGGAGCTTTCTTTGATGAAGGAACAATATATGCTCCGCAGAGAAATGCTGAAGGTTAATTTGCGTATGAAATGTGAACATGGTATACAAAAATAAATACATTAATACTAAAGAAATATTCCAACCAAATGTATATATGTGCATGCCAAACAGTATGCAAATTGCAAGAAAAACAAATGTGCATGGTGCATACGAAATAATAAGATAGTGTGATTTGTTACCGAAATTGAAACTTTTCAAGTCTTGCAACACAGTAATCCCCCTTCCCCTCCCCCCCTCCCTCCCTCCCTCCTCCTCCTCCTCCTCCTCCTCCTCCTCCTCCTCCCCCCCTCCCCCTCCCCCTCCCCATACGCGTCCCCCTTTGGGGCCCGAGGAATATGGTCATTTTACTCAAATAGGTAGTCGTGTTTTCATGAACTTTTTAGGGATAATCTCCCATTTCATCCCTCGTTTTTGCTTGGCGATAAACCTTTAGTTCCTTTCAGCCGTGTCTTAGATTTTTTAAAACAAACTGGATATTTATACCATTTGTAAATATGTAACCTCAAAGTAAACTTTTGTTATAGTATGCTCTAAATATTATGGCCCTCGTTGCTACTGCGCCAATAAACTCCTAATCATCAACATCATCATAATAGTTATAAAATAAAGGGAATACACTAAATATAAAAGTTTGAAAAGTGCTGGCGTCACGATCCGAGGTATAACTGATCTAGTTATCTCTGATTACTTAGAATTCGACCTTTGTGATTGTCAGTGATAATGAAGGTGCAGACAGTAGAATTATTGTTGTTTGCAGTCCCAAAGGGACATGTACTATAAATATAAAAGTTTAAAAACCTGTAGCGTCACGACTAGGTGTCAGTAATCTAGTCATCTCTGGTGTTAGGAATTCGACCTGTCTTTGTCAATGAAAGGTGCAGAAATGTTGTTTACAGTCCCCATGGGCCATGGCAAATGATTCAATGATTTCTCTCCCAAATCTGTTTTTGTGCCCGCCCAGTATTCTAGTATCAGAGAAATGAGGAGCACAGTCATTGCACGTGCGGCTGTGAACGACAATTGGGTGATACGACTCATTTGAAGCCTTTGATGCTTCCAAGTTGTGTTCTCTGAGTCGATGGTTGACGCATCTCCCAGTCTGTCCAATGTACTGACTGCCACAGCTTAGTGGAATTGAATAAACCTTTCTTTCTTCGCATTCTACGAACTTTTTGGCATGCTTTACATTGCACCCTCTGGGACTGTCGCTCCCATTAACCTTTTTACACATTTTCCTTCTTTACCAAAACAAAAAAGCTGAAAGTTTTTTTGTGTTTTTTTAATATTAATGTAGGGTACTTGAGTCAATGTATTGCTTTGGGGAAAGTATGTCTTATTATATGATCATGCAAAGTGTTCAGTTTTATGTGCTTGAGTTTAATTTTTTTCGCATATGTCGGATTATTTATTGGCTTAAGTTTTCCAAAAACAAACACATTCATTGACTGGCATGTTAATAAACATCACTGCCGTGGAGGCCCTCGGACACATCGATGGATTCAATTCGTGTCGCATCGAAGGCGAAAACCAGGTTGAGGGTAGCTGGGAATACCGTCTCGGGTCGCGTATGAGATGGGCTGTCGGCACGTCCGAGTCAAGCCCGCAGTAGTCATGATCTCGAAGAGGAGGTTGTCAAAACTGTAACGGGGAACAGGGTCCTCATAAGTGTACCAGTCGATATGGGCACTGAAATCTCCAAAAAGAAGAATTCTCATGTATCGGCTGGCTACAGCCGACTCCAGAGACGGAGCGGGTGAGCAATAAACACAGCACAGAAGCACGATGCCGCGCAAAAACAAGAACTCCACAAATAGCGCCTCGAGGTCTATGTGTTCAAGATATCTGCGGCGAATAATGCGAAGGCACGACGGAACAGCCATGAGAACGAATGACGACAAACGAATAGAAAACGTGTCTTCGATCAGCACGCTGCCAACGGCCTCTGTGAAGCTAGCAAAACCGCAAATCATCTACAAGCAAGATGGCCGTCCGGTGGCCTCACTCGCGGGAGTGGGAAGCGCGGGGACGCCACCTCCTGCCCATTATAACCTCCTTGAACTGATGACTTGTGCTGCTAATGTGGCCAATAAAAAATAAAAACACACTAACATGGCTTTTTTTTTTTACAGTAGTTAGTGTTTTTTTTTCTGGGAAAAAAATGACATGTACAAACACAAAACCTTACTCTACAGCAAGGGCACCGCTCTCCCTCTCCCGTTGTTCCTCACATACACGCCAACTGCGGCAAGGCTCTTGCCGAGTTGCCTTCAGCCTTAGGCTGCCACCGTTGCAAAATACCCATGGCTCGAGCTGTGCAGACATCCTCCCTCGCTTCCATACTTCCGCCGCCCAGGTTCCATTCTCGTGTGCTCTCCGCGCCTCTACAGAACAGCACATACATACTTTTGCTTCTTCCGCCACAGGCGCAGAGCTGTATATTGGGAGGTTCTGGCCAGTGCATGTGGCGACGAAGGCGCTGGAAAGGAGAAAGGTGGAGGAGAGGGAGGAGAGCGTCGAAGGAGTGAGAGAGGAAGGAGGGAGCAAAGAGGAAACGACCGCCATTTTGACGCAACACGCTTTTGGTACAGAGCACTGTTGAAGCTACCCGTCGTTTGCTACAGGCCGACTTCTTTTTCACCGGAATAAAAGTTTGAGGTCAAAGGTCGAGAAAACTGAATATGTTAGCTTTTTAATTTACCAAGGAATAACAGCGCATAATAAAACGACGTCAAATGAAATTTACACTTATTCGATGAAACGGCGTTCAATGAAACGTATGGTACCCAAAAGCAAGTGCCTCTGTGTTTATCAATCATTTCTGATCAGCCTTCATTGTTTTATTGCCAAAGATTGCCCGCCCGGTATTTTTCACCGTGTCTTTCTTCAAAATGGTTGTGTGTTCATAAAGATTGTATGGCAGTTCGTTTACTCATTCATCTTTTTGTACTGCACACAACATACACGCACTGTAATTGCTGCAACTGCTATAACCCAGTACCATAACGAGACAGATAAAGACGGTGCACCTAAAGATGGCGAGTTCTTTTTGTAATCTGCCTCCTGGGTTTCATATGTTGGAACACTACAAGTGCAAGCTCATATGACATCCCTGCAAGCACTCAAAAGTTGTGTTCACACTGCTAATATAGAGTTGGAAGTACTTCAAGTACATTTTACTTAAAGTACTATTTCAAGTAGTTTTAGAAAGCTTATACTTTTCTTGACGTGCATTCGCCAAGTGTGTAATTGTACTTGACTTAAAGAGGCCGCACAACAGTGTTGGGTAGGAAGGTTTCTCACTTACGCCAGCCAACTGGCACTAGTGGGACCTATGAATACTCGAACGCAACGCGACTGACCAAGAAGCGTCTTCGTCGCAGTGGAACTCCAAGGATAAAAGTGGACCTTTTCTTTCAGTCTCTCCTTTACAAAACTTGATGACGGAGCTTTGGGGACAATGGCAACAATGCGATCCGCAGGAGTGGGTCATCAAGCTTTGCGATCCCCGCTGGTGATATTTAAATGCTGCTCATACAGTGGACACAAAGACTGTGTAGGCTTTCGATTTCGGCTCGCGACAATCGATGCCTCGATATGCATTCAGGTAGTGGCTCGTGCCCAATCAGCTGGGATGAAGGGAATATCTGAATCTTAACAATGCGTGGAACTCAGCGCACGCCCTGTGCTCTGCCAACCCCAACGCGTGGCTACGTTAAAAACATTGGCGGCATATAATCGGCTCCACATCATGTCGCTGCTTTTTCTGGCTGCGAGTTAAAGGGTAAAAAAATAGTGTATTTTTAAACAGCCTAATTGGGACAAACATGTCACAAAACAAGTTTTCCAACAAAAACAAAATTTGTTACAGCAATATTTATTGCGAGAGACTGATCTTAGTTTGCGGCTATTTCAGTCCATTTTAAATCGCGCACCACAAAGTTGGTATTATACGTCATGTAGTGGCTGCTATACGTCACGGGGTGACGTATAACAGCTCACTCCGCGCGTCGAAAGAGTGGGAGTTTCAAATGTGGAGAAGTTGTGACTCCGACTAAATTGCGTCCTGTGGCGTAAATATTGCTAGAAAAAATTTGTTTTTTTCGCGGAAGATTTGTTTTGTGACATGCTTGTCTCAATTAGACTGTTTAAAAAAACACTTTTTTTCTTTGCAGTTACCCTTTAAAGGGATTGTCCGGTCAAATTTTGTATTGGAGAAAACAATTGAATATCATTCTTATAGCCTCGAGACCCATCGTACGTGCAATATCTGAATTTTATATGCCCCTCTGCATGAGTAATTGAATTTATACCGCCCCAATCGCACTCTGGCGTAAACGCTGCTTTCGGTGGTAACATTGGAGCTCTGACGTCACACAACACAAAGCGAGCATTTCTGTCTCGTCGTTTACCTGCCAGCGAACGCCTCAGCGTGCTTCGTTTTAGATGCGGAGCATCTCTTGCTCGGGGCTATGTCGCAGTCCGCACTCGCACTACGCACGCGCAACTCTCCTTCCCTCTCTCCAACAGCTGCGCGTTACTCTCTAAGCTCTCTCGCGCTACCAGCTGCGTGCACTGCGCGTTCGTTCGCTTCTACTCACACCGTGCGCGCACGCGCAGCACCTCATCCCTCACTCTAGTCTTCTCTCCTTTCAAGTGTGAATATACTGCCTTTCCAAGAAACACTCGACCCCAGGGGCAGCAAACCGTTTTCCAGCCCAGTCACTGGGGTTTGAGGCTAGGCTCTCACCGGCGTCCCTGCTAACCCTAACCGAGTGGAGCTGTAGCGATTTCGATAGGCGTAGCCTCCGTAGGCGCAGTTTCAAACACTGCTGGCGGATAAATTCCTCGTCTTTTCCCGCTGTATATTGTGTTTCATGGTGCCGTATTTTTCCGGGTCATTGAGAAAGCATTGTACCACATTTGAAAGAAGAAAAAAAAGTAATACAAAAACCTATACACTATTTTTGTTGGATACGCACGCGACAGAACAGATGCGACTTGAATGTATAGCTCTAGTTTTGTGTGCATTATTTACGATAAGTTTTGACGGCTCCGCGCGATTCGCCGCATCACAAACGACAAAGCGCTTAGCTGTCAAAAATAGATTACAATGAAGAAAGCCGAGCGTGCATTTTTCACGCTCACAAATAACGTGTTTACCGATGGACAGGACACGGACATACCAATTTAGAAAGTGTTCACATTCGAACAATATATTGTACGTACCACACGATGCAGCGTTATCCGAAAAGAATTTATTTGAGAAAGATCTCAAATAACACAGTCTGATCGACGACAGTCGCAGTCTTGACGATCGGACGAGAATCCAAGATGACGTCGTTTTGGGGCACGTTTTCGTGCAGAGCTTCCTTTTTCTGCAACAGCACCAAGTCAAAGGATCGAACGCGACTGACCCGTTTCCCACCCCAACCCGGACGACTATTTTGGAGATGATCTGAGGATTCTACGCGGATTATCTCTGGGAGGGGGAGAACAATGTTCGCAAAATCGCGTCGAGGGTCGTTCGACGTCCTTCACCTTCTTCGTTTCCCGTGAATGTCAAGCAGAAAAGCTTGAATGGCAGGCACTTACCAGCCTTATTTCGTACAATGGAAGATAACACAGAAAGAGGTACGCAGCACGCATAAAAAAATTAAGTGGAAACTTTCAAGAGGGCGAGAAAACGTCGAATGCAAAACCGCAAAAACACAGGTAGAGAACCGCGCTGAGCGGGATCTTCACAGCTCCAAGAGAGTGCCAGAACATTTCTAGCTGATAGAGGGCGCGCGAGTCGCACCAGCCGCATCAGCATCAGCAACATGGCGGCGGCCTGGGAGCGTTTTTTGGAAAGGTGTATAAGCAGCGGTAGCACGCGTTCCCCGGAGGAGTGAAAGGAGGATAGTTTTGGGCGCGCGGGTCGCAGGGCCACGCCAGGGCTTTCCAGTGGGGTGCGCTTTCCCGCAACTCTGCGGCTGTCGTCTGCTAGTGTTTCTCGGCCGCTCGCATCCGCCGCAGCCCAAATCCGGCCGGCCAAAAGAAATCAGTCAAGAAGGGAATAAATTAATTACGATCCGCAATGCTCCGCATCACGCCATGGTTCCCTTCGGGAAGATGGTGTAATTTTTTGTTGTTGTGCTCGACTTGTTTCGTGGTTGGGTGAGATTTTTGTTGTGCGGTTGGGTGCCACAACCACCGGGCAGCACATGCGAGCCAAGACATGACGTTCCGCACTTTTCCGCGAGACGTGCAGTGACCAGCAAATGGACCGTCGCCGTGCGTAGGGACTGGGTTCCTGTCAAGATCGAGATCCCGCTTATGCAGCACTCATCTCACAGGAGAGAGCTACGAGCTGAGCTCTAAGTGGACAGAAGGCTCTTAAGCTGAGATGTAATGCTGTGCCAACGATATTAAACTACGTCCATCCACTCCTCGCCCAAATCGGATCAATCAATTTGATTATGCAGCGAAACCGAAACCAGGGAAACGATATCAGAAGTTGTATTTAGCACGCGTGCAGCCAAATTATGTTTGACCCACATATGAAAATAAAGCGTGGCTACGATTCACCAAGCTCGTCCAAGTCAAGTGACGACATGCATTTGAACGATTCGCCGTTTGCCTTCGACCCACGGACATCGCCTCTGAGGGAGCGACGCGCAGCCTCATCACCGATCCAGTGGATTCGCCGAAATGTGTACCCAGATGCCGCTTCGTGCACCTAGTTGCCGCCTCAGAGGCGAAATTTGCATCCTTTGCTTTGCAAGCGCTCCTAGTTCGGTCGGCGGACGTCGCAGTTGTGTTTGCGCAAAACGGCATATGTTTGCTCGAAGCTTATCGCTGTTTTCAAGTAATATCCTGCTAAAAGGTGTGATTATTTTTGCACACGCTTGGGAACTGCATTAAAAGAGCCGTATTTCAGTAGGGTACAGCCTAGGAGACTATATAATTCGAAACAAAAGACAAGGCATCCACCGACCAACGCTTGTTATCCCGACCATTCGACAAACCTTTGCATTTTGTGACGTCACGCAGCAGCTATGGATGTCAGCCATTGACACTGGCGAAATTCGGGGTGCAGTTTCGTACATATGCTCATGAAAGGTTTAATTAATAACAGGAGATCATATATCAAAATAAAAATGACGTTTGTGTACATGAAGGCTCCCTCGACGTAACGAGCGCAAAAACTTGAGTACTTCCGGTTTCGACCGGACAATCCCTTTAAGGATTAGTTGAGGGGGTTCGTTTTTCCCTCATTTTTTTCTGCGACTGCCATTGCGTAGAGAAAAAAAGCAATCTGCGTTTCTTAGGTTATAAATGTCAAGGAATAATTCTAAGCTGTATTCATTGAAGTTAGAAAAATTGTTGTATTGTCGCCTACGTCAATTCCACTGAAAGAAAAGAACCCATTGCAAACATTGTACAGCACAGTCTGAAGGCAAATCTCCCTCAACATGCCTTTCCACTACCAAAAGGGCAGTGCAACGATTTTCGGACTTTGGTCAATTAACTGCGGGAGTTAGTTTGTGTCCCCTATAAAACAAAAAAACAAAAAATGCATTTTCTTGCGTGCACGCTAGTTTTTATTTTTTTTTAAAATGAAACAAATCGAAGGTAAAAAATTGCCTCTCAACTCTTGCATCGTTTTTCAAGTGACATACTCAGGGGGTTCACATAGTTTCCCTCCCTTGGGTCCTCTCTTCAGAGACCCCGGCCGCTTTCACCGCGATCGTTGACTTTTCAAGGATTAGCATCGTCGAAGGTCGCAGCGAGCGATTGACACAAAAGACGGTTCACCACGGGGCCGACGGCGAGTGTAGCAGCGGAGGGGGACAGGTTTTCAAATGGCGTCCGCGTGTCCCCCAGAGACATGTCGCAGTAGTTCCCGTAACCGCCACACGCGGCTGCAGATCGGCAAATACCTCGTTTTTTCCTTTGCGATTACGCAGCGGAATAGTAGTTTTTCGGACAAAGTGATGCATTTTTTTTCAGTTCTGCCTAGATAAACAATATAATAAAGACAAAATGCAAATTCTTTTAGAATTAAAACTGTTGCACGATCCCTTTAAAGTACCTTTTTTTTCTTGTACTCTCCGAGGAAAGTACAACTCCTAACTTCAAAAAATATTCCCAAATGTGAGAAAAAAAAAAAGGCATATTGTTACATGAAAATGTGCTATCGTCTTTCGAGACGTCACCTGGTTATTTCTTAACGTGAATTAATGGCAGCTATAAGATTGATACAAATCAGTGCCTTATAAGTTTATTGTTTTAAATAGTTTGTCAGCGAAAGTAAAACTGCTACTCTATGGCAACTTGACTTTATCCAATATTCGTCGCCATTTCTAAGAAAAACTGATGCAGCCCTATTACCCTAAGACGATGCATACCAGTTTGAAAAGAAACAAAAAGACACTGTATAAGGGAATGAAATGGCATCGTGAAAGATTGTGTAAAAAGTACTTGTACTTTAATTTGAAAGCACAACCCTGCTTTTCGGCCCGGGAAAATAAACTAAACATCGCAGAAAGCTTAAGCTTCGTGCGAATGTGACGCTAGCAGTTGGGTGTGACGCTAGCGGTCTCCTGAATCAAAAGAGAATCGAGAGAAACAAAATTTCTCTACGAGCCGTGACCAGCTAAGCCTAATATTGTCAAAACAAGAAATGACACTGTGGAAGCACGTGGCATCTGTTTCAGTAAAAGAAAAACATCTCAGTAAGAAAGAGGATGTTGTTTTTGCTTTCTTGCTGACAAGTTATTTTCACTGAAATAGATAAGCCTCGAGCATTTACCGTCATGGCACCTGCAACCACATGCAGACGCGCGTTGCGAGGTGCCTGTCCAGGTGCCACTTGAGAGCAAACTCCACGGGACAGAGATGGCAGCGAAAGGGCTGTTCTCCCGCGTGAATCCGCAGGTGCCTGGTCAGGATCGACTGCTGGTTGAGGGCCTGGGCACACTAGTCACACTTGTAAGGGCGCTCCCCCGTGTGCGTCAGGAGGTGCCTGGTCAGTGACTGCTTCAGCGAGAAGGACACGCCGCAGTGTCCACAGCAGAGGGACCGGTCGCCCGTGTGCAGGCGGGAGTGCCTGACCAGGCAGCTGCAGTGCCGGGACGTCTTGCAGCACTGGCGGCACCGGTAGAGGCTGCCCTGCCGGGACGGGGCTTCAAAGCCATCCCGTGCACGACCTGGAACGTAGTAAGACGTCGAGTGGACGACAGAAAAGTGTGAGCACTGTCCGCCGTCTCGAGACTGGTTCACGCATTTGCGTTAGACTCTGATCGACTGCGCTGCGACCGCTTATCGTTGCTTACGACGAGGACACATTTTTAAAGGGGAGCTGATGAAATTTTGAATCACTGATTTGCCTCAAAATTGGTTCAAGACGTTAACAGACACATGGTGAACTAGTAAACTGAATTGCAAGTCACAATAATTCTTTTTGCTAATTTACTGGACTTTTACAATTGGTTAAGAGGCTGAGAGGCTCTACCGCAAACAAGAACCAAATATGGGGCATTATATCTTGTTCCCAACGGGCTTCATGAAGTTTGACAATGTAAAATGAACGCTGGTTAAGCTCATGGCAGCAAAACAAAAAATCATGCGCAAAATAGCGTGCTTTTAGAAATGCCTGCTCAACTTGCAAGTCATACAACACGCGGGGAAATATGAATGTTGATTTTGGCATCACCATCATTTACAGCTTCCTCAATAGATATCTTGAATATAGAGATAATAAATAACGTACCAGGACGAGCAAAACCTGGAATATTTCGAAAATGGGTTTAGCAGAGTAACTGGAAAATTTGCTAAAGCTCAACCCTTGATGCGTTTGTTTGCCTTACAAGCAGCATCAAATGCGTCAGTGCACGAGGACTGCGCATGGAAGCGAAATGGCGGTGCAGCGCTGACCCGAGGTGCATTTGGAAGAAAATGGCGGCAGAGCACTCGCTCGTTCACACACTGGTCGTCGCTACTCGTAGCAAACGTGAAGCGTGAATTTTATCGAGGGACCGTACGTCGTCCGTCGGGAAGGCCAGGAACACTTCCGGTGTCTATAACTAGATTGAAGGTCTTACCGCTCATTCACACTGGAAGCGGATCCACGTTCGCAAAGCGGTTGCGAGCGCGGTTGTATAATGATTCAGTACAATTGCACGTGCACTCAAGGTCATCGAGTGCGCGTGCAATTGTACTGGATCTTTATACAACCGCGTTCGCAAAGCGATTGCGAACGCGGATCCGCTTCTAGTGTGAATGAGCGGTTACACCATTTGTAAGACAAAATGCACTCACTATTTATGACAAATAGTCGCTCATAACTATAATTTTTTTGGGGGAGGGGGGGATTTTAAGTTGTTGTTTTTTTTGGGGAGGAGGGGGAGTAAGTTCTGTTGTTCTTTTTTTGTGTAAATTGGTTATGTTATAAATAGGGTTCCGCCTTTTGAGATAAATCTGAAGAACACTCACCGGTACATTTTTTGTTAACCAGATTCATCCGAAAAACTCGGAATTTCGAGATCATAACTAAAGTGAACAGCAAGAAAAGTTTTTTTTTTTTTTAAATCAACTTTGTAGCACAGGGTCAGAGATCCTGAGGAGATGCCACTTGAGTTTCATTTGAAATCTTATAAGAACAGAGTAAAATAAACTCCCAACTTCAAAATAATTTGAAATCAATTAATTCTTGTAAACCCTGCATTTTCAGCAAAAAAAAAAACACCCTTTGAATTTTATGAGAAATAAACTCAGAAAACACAGAATCCGAGTTAGAACCAATTTACACAGAAAACATTGAACCTGGGAAAAAATAACCCCCTTCTCCAAAAAAACACACACACACACACCTCCAAATTTAAAAAAAAAATAAAAAAAAATACATGGAATCTTACTTATAACAAACATTGTTAGAATTATTTCTAGACCACAAAAAAAAAAATGTGCATAAAAACCCCAAAAAACGCCACAGATTGTAAGTGTTTTACGGCTACCGAATAGATGGCGCCACCTGCGTGTCCTCTCCTCACAAGCGGTTGCAACGCAGCCGATCGCAATCAAACACAAGTGTGCAAGCCAGCCACGAGGAAACCAATGAATATGACAATCCGTGTGAGGAGCAACGAGAAAGAGATAAAATAGACAAACCTGAAGATGGCAACTGTCCTTTTCTAACCCGACTGTTGGGTCTTATATCTTGGAAGGCCCGATACCATGGACCTGTCGTAAGCACTCCGAGGGTAATAAAAAAAGTCAGGTTTTCATATCCCAAATTAACAAAGGGCATCGGCACATCCCAGCGGAGGACCGAGGTTTGAGCTCGGCCACCTGGGGATCTTTTGACGTGGTACTGAAATCTCGGGGTCCATTCCTTTTCTGCAGTAAGCCTACGTCAGACTGCGGGCGCCTCGGTCGGGATTCAAACCCGCCACCCGAGGTTCCGTAGGCCGGCGCTTCGCCTCGGAGTCGCCAAGGTGGCCACACCGGGTGTGCGAGCAAACGCGAGTCCCGCCGCAACGCACCGACTCGACCACGCCGAAACGCTCACGGCGGCTGCGACCACTCGCTGACGTGCGTTGCGAGATGCCTGTCCAGCTGCCGCTTGAGAGCAAACTCTACGGGGCAGAGACGGCAACGAAAGGGCCGTTCACCGGTGTGAATCCGCCGGTGCCTGATCAGGATCGACTGCTGGTTGAAGGCCTTGGCGCAGTAGTCGCACTTGTAGGGGCGCTCCCCCGTGTGCGTCAGGAGGTGCCTGGTCAGCGACTGCTTCAGCGAGAAGGACATGCCGCAGTGTCCGCAGCGGAAGGGCCGGTCGCCCGTGTGCACGCGGGAGTGCCTGACCAGGCCGCTCCGGTGCCGGAACGTCTTGCAGCACTGGCGGCACCGGTAAAGGCCGCTCTGCCGGGACGGGGCTCCGAAGCCGTCCTGCACGTGACCTGGAACGTCATAAAATGGTAAGCGGACAGAAAAGGTGCGGGGAGCCCCGTCCGCCATCCAAAGGCTGGCTAGATACAACCATTTGGGGAAATCCCCAAGGTGGAGAAGATTAACGCGAAAATACATCACTAAAATGGAGCGCAGCTCATGCCCCTGGGCAACCGGTTGCCGCCAAAAAAATCCGCCCGGTTCGGGAATCAAACGCAGGACCTTTCCAAAAACTGTGGAGTGCTCTACCAACAGACCTATCTCACCAGCTAGTTTGAGTACGCCACCGCTGCCGCCATGCATCGTGGGAGCTGTAGTCTTTCTGCACGTGCGACCACCCTGCTGGAGGTCTGCACGAGCAGAGCTCGAGGCGGCATGAGCTGTCTCGTGAACTAGCATCTGCCTCCTATGAACTACAGTTATGGCTGCGTCACGCATGCGTGGAATGCTTGGTGAGATCGGTCTATTGAACTGAAGAGAAACTAGGCAATACAGACTTTGGACTCCTTGTCGGCTCAGTTGGTAGAATGCTCTGCTAGTCTTGGACAGGTCTCAAGGTCAATTTACTCTTGTGTAAAGGCTGGTTCGCACATTTACGTTTTAGTGTGATGAACGCTTCCTATCCGTGAATATGTTACGCATCGTCCTTTCGCCGTGAGTTTGCAAACTGTTCTGACAAAGTGGCCATTTTTTCGTAGATGGCACATAGATTTGATCCAGCAAACGGGGTCAGAAGTGTTCCACAGCTACCCAATAATAGGTGGCACCAGGTGTCAGTGTTCTCCTGCAGTACGCCAAGAGAATGGTCAATAACGCACAAACGTAAATGCATAAACCAGCCCCAATGCGCCGTCCACACACAAACAAGACCATCATTGAATGCCAAACGTTGAACGGAAATCTCGTAGACCAAGCAGCAAATGCAAACCATTGATATTAGTATGCAGATGTCTTTCAGGCACTGATGTATGTAATCCCAGCAATCTGCCCAGAAGAAAATAAAATGCAAAATGTTGTAAAAGTAACACAGACACATTCGGGCAAGTAGAAGGTCGTAGCAGCCAACTTGCACGCTTTGTGGTAAAGTGTCCTTATGGAAATTTTGAAAACAATGTGCTACAGGAGGCAGCGAGAACCACAAAGTATTCCACTTGGCAGCATCACACACTTACACCCGTGTGGTTAATCAGCAATGACGAGTGACAGAAATGGAGCCAACGTAGGTGAAGTTACTACATGGCCCCTTTCAAGCTGTAAAACGTGTTTCTCACGCCTGGATGATAAACAGAGGTCCTAACATTATTAGGTAAATTTGCTTTTTGTTGTAATGCTGAAAGGAATGTTTTTAAAAATCTAATTAAACTTTTGGGGATGACACAATTAGTAACAATCACTGGGCAAAACGCTATCGGAACTCATATTTATTGTTCAATAAAAATCCCACAGTTGGGTAGACTCTGACAGTAAGTGTATAAAACAAAACAAAAAATATTTGTTGACAATTACACATTTTCGAGAAAAACCAGAACTTCAATGAAGATAAAAATCACACAATTGCATCTTTTACCATGCATACCACCTGAAAATACTCTTGCTTAGGGCTAATGTCTTCAACTTAGCCGAATTTGACACACTGAACAAACTATGCACACAAAATTGCAATTCTGAACATAAATATTGTGGCAAACAAGGAACTTTGCTTCCTTGCTGAAACAGTATGATCTGAAAAGAAAAAGAGTGCATTACAAGATGGACAGAACTGCACTATTCTTACATCTATTTTTAGTTCACATTTTAAAGCTTTTTTTATACTCTGACATTTGGCAAGCAAATTTAGACAGCGGCAGCACAAACTTACCTGCCCCCTCACAAAATAAAAAGAAATGTCCTAACCCCTGGCGAGAATAGATCTTAATCCCAGAAGTCCACAGCCCTGCATGCTCATCCTTGCCACTCCCCCCCTTAGCATCAACCATGTGATACTTAGGAGGGAGAGAGAGGCTACGTAGCTGCTCGCCAGCTCTTGCCTCATCACCTGCATATCCCTCATCACCTCCGTCGTCTGCTACAACCAATTCTGAACAGGGGATTCCCAGCATTCCTTTTGGCATAATGGACGGCACTGCATATTTTGCAACAGGCCTATTGTGCATAGGCAAACAGTGATCTTTCAACCTGGAAAGCATACAATATTTCAACAATACTGAGAGACGGACATGGACATGAGACTCTACTGATGTCATCAAGTGGTGGCGACACAGAGAGAAGATTTAGACAACTGTTCTACAATGGAAGGTACAGTCGGCGAAACCTCTTCAACTCGAGGACCTGTGGTTGCGCGTCCAGGAAGTTCACTTTTGGGTCTCCGGCTTGGGAAGTTACACCCCAAGACAAAGCTCAGAGGTAACAACACCAGCCTCGAAGGACAATGTCCCAATGTATAGTCATCGTACCCGCTAGAGTATTGTCATGGCACCAGATCTTTCACAAATCCCAAGCCTTGCTGACAGTGTCGTAGGGAAGAAAGTTGTTGTGGCCTTGCGGCCTCCTCGGCTCCCTATGGGTCGCACAGCAGTGTTTTTATCAGGTGACAATTGTCGCAGCTGGAAGTAAATGAAAACTAAACGAGTACTAACCGCCGAATTCATAAACCTCACTCAAATTGAGGGGCCCCTCCACTTCCTCGAGGAAGGCGCGAGGGCGGGCGCTGGCCAATCGCGATAACAGATCCGCCGTCGCGATTGGCGAACGCCGGCCCTCACGCCTTCCTCGAGGAAGTGGAGGGGACCCTCAATTTGAGTGAGGTTTGTGAATTCGGCGGTAAGGTTCTACAATTTTCATTAACAAAAACTTTTTTTGTCTAAATAAGGTATGTGACATAAGTGCAACACACAGCAGTGTAAATGAGTAATTTGACTGAAGTCGATCTGCAACATTTTTTAGCAATTTCGTGACAAGTATGGTCCATTGCAATCTTTCTTCCACCTCACGTTTCTTCTATACTTTTTCGCGTAAGTCTGCTACTAGTACCCTCAATTGTGAGAGATTTGCACCTGCCAACCCCAAGAAGGGCATAACCCTGTATACTTGCACGACTTTGAATTACCCAAAACTTTGGAATAGTATCATGGCATTTGCACCACCTAGTGACTGACCAAAACTCTAGGAGAGCATAGCACGCACTGAAAAATATTTGAAAAATACTCGCCGAGCCCGCTTCTCTTCGGCTTCTGTCGCACGCAGACCGGCGTCGGCTTGCCGCTTTTTGCGCAGTATTTTGGCCAGCCGAGCTACGTGCTGCTTCCATTCCTTTGCCCACCTTGCATGCTTTGATGCTGCTTTCGCTCTTCACCAGTTTCCCGCACGCGCATTGGCTTCCGCTTCATGACGTCGCCTCCCTCTCGCCTCTCCAAGCGCCCATTGGCTTCCGCCCTGTGACATGGCCTCCCTCTCGCCTTTGTCCTTCACTACTCTCCTCCTCTGCGCGGCACGCTTCCCTTGCCAGTGTTTCGTCCACAGATGGACGTCATCAGCTTTTCACTGTCATGTAGGTACTAATTCTAACGCATATTAAAAACACAATATCGAAAAACAATGTAGCTCATTACAGAAATGTGGACCCACTTGGCCCATCCACTTGGCCCACCCGCAAACGCCGCTTCGCGGCGCCCGACCATTCGCTAAAGTATGATTCGATGAACCGCCCCTCAAGAGGCTCCGCCTTATTACAGGCCAGCGACATCAGCACCACTTATGTGTGTGACTCCCCCTCCCCCTCTCCGTTCACGCTCGCCTCTTTAGCGGTCTTGAGGTTTTTACAACTTTGTTGTTCCAAACAAAAACACGACGCTGTCACCGAGCGACCAACACCGTAATTTGAGGATCACCCGACGTTTACGATCTTTATGAAGCAAGCTTAATTACACCACTCCTTCTAGACTACCCTCTGAACTTATTACTTGTTCAGTTCGCGCGACAAATTTGTTAGTGCCGCCGCAGTCGTCTTGTCAGCGGTCATCTCGTGAGCTTACCGCACCGCAGATATCGCAGATGCAGCGATCCAAACAGTTTTCTAGACAGACAGAAAGACAGAACTAGCATATCACTTGTTTTGTAGGCTTCATGTATTAAGAAATTCAATGCACGTTTTCGATAATCCTGGCCAAAACGTTTTCCGCGCACAAAACACGGCTGTTTTCACGCAGTTTTCGCTGGGAGAACAGAACAAAAGCGCAGACAGGTGACTTGACGACTCCGATAGCAATGCTTCTGCCACTTCTGCAGCGAGCAGGTCGAGCCTTCATTGGAAACAAATAATTATTAACGTGTTTCTTTTTCTTTTTTTTTTTGGGGGGGGGGGGGGGATTTTTAGTTTTTATATTTAATATTAGGTCTGCTTATGCCATTATCTGGCAGGATACCTGTTAGGTGAACTCAGAGCCGTTTATAGTATAAACGGCTCTGGGTGAACTGATTAGCACATGATTAGCTACCACCAGCAACATGATTATAGCGAGTTCGTTTCACACGCATCGCACTCGCACTCGCAATGCATCGCACTCGCAGTGTGTTGCACGGAGAACTGGACTCAAACGAACTCGCCAGGGGAACTCGCCAAATGCACCGAGTCAAGCGAGTCAAGTATAAACGGCTCTGCACCGAGTGCAGAAGTGCAGAAGACTGATGCTGCCGCCATCTATGTTGGAGAAAAGGTACCGACCTCAAACCGAAACTAGCGCCTTTCTGTTCGGAGCGATGGGTGGGGATGCGAGAGTGCAGTCACTACCAACGTTTCTCTGCAAGCGTTAAACGCTGCAACCTGTAGTTTATAGTTGCGATGACTTCAAGCAACTCGGCTGCCGTAGAGATAGTTACAGACGGCGTAAATTTCCGCACCCAGCTGTCTACAAAGTAGCTGGTTGCGATCTTTCAATTCTTATAACCGTTTTTACACTGAAGAAAACTGATGAAGCTGTCCGAGCAGAAGCTTGATCCGTTTGAGCATGGTATTACGCGTGAACCACTGAAAGGGTACGACTTAAAACTAGTCTGTTGGAATATCTAGCAAACCTTTTCGTGGCACT